>ML283088.1:0-59781 GCA_005239495.1 Nicotiana undulata
GGGTATAGTCGGGGCCTTGTCCCGACAGTGCTTATGACACTCTTAGAAGCTATTGTGGACACATTATTCTGGGTTTCTTTTTTAAGCTTTAAGTCTCAAACCCATAGGCTTGGCATGTATATATATGTGTGTAGGCATGTATGTCTTCAGTCGCGGCCTCGTCGGCCAGCTAGTACTTTATTATTTTGGCTTGTCTACCTTTGTTTATATGGCTTATTGTTATTCGGGTCATGACCTTAACGGTCCAGGCTTAGTATTTCAGATGTTGTGCTGCCCGATCTGTTGGGCCCCCAGTTTAGTTAGCTAGTATGTTTAGTGGCTAACTCGATCAAATACAGTATCGAGTGCCAGTCGTGCCTCCCCTAGTTTGGGGGCGTGACAGACAACTAGATACCTCCTATAAGCTAACTATCTATTAACTTCACCTACAATAATTTTCACCGGGATGATACACAAATGATCTCCAATACCTTCTTAGACACAGACATATGAAAAGACAAAATACATGGGGACACCTATGGGGAAACATCATACTCCTAGTGCAGGCCTAATTTGAAATGCACTTATGTACCCTTCATTATCAATTCACATAACCTCTTTAGGGAAAATATTGAGAATAACCTGTTCACCCTCCTAAATTCTAAATCTCTATGTGAACACCCAAACTAAACCTGTGATAACCTTCAACGATTACTATAAAATGTGCTATCACAAATTCACCATAAAATTACCTATCGAATATATGTGATCACAGGGTGATGCTTCCTCTTTGACACGTTTGAACCTTCAATACAAAATAAATCTAATACAATGATGAACAACAATGTTAAAAATGGGCTGGAATGATTCAGGAATCCATTAATGTGCTGAGCAGAGTATTTCATGAGGTTATATGCTAAGAGACACAAAGATTACTACTGACAATGCTGACATCGTTAATCATTGCGACGACATCAATTATTAGACAAATCAAGAATAAAGGTACTTACATGCATTGATAAGGTGGGAACCATGTATGTGATCCTGAGATCTAAAAGAAGTGGGTCTTCCTAGATATAAGATACACGAGAGGCATGATGGGGAGGATGGTGTGATGACCCAAAAGGTCATCCTATGTAAATTTGACTAAAACTGTGTTATGTGGCCCCGAAAGCCTCCATTAATCTCACCTCGATGTGCGTGCGCAGCCTGGGCGCATAGCCGGGAAGCCTTTATATGGAAATATGTTAAGCAGTTGAATTTATGATAACTAATAGAATAAAGTTGAGTTTGGTCAACATTTTTGGTAATCGGAACTGGACCCGTGATTTGACGATCCCGGAGGGTCCGTAGGAAAATATGGGACTTGGGCGTATACTCGGAATCAAATTCCGAGGTCCCAAGTCCGAGAAATGAATTTTTAAAGAAAAATTGTTTCTGAAAATAATAAAGACTTTTGAAAATGAAATTGATGTGAAACCCGTGTTACCGGGCCCGTATTATGGTTTCGGAGCCCGGAATATGTTCAATATATATTAGATGAGTTATATGTAAAATTTGGTAAGAAACAGACTTGGTTTGATGTGTTTCAGATAAAAAATGGACAATTTGATAGTTTATGAAGTTTGAGAAAATTCTATGGATTTTTGAGTTTAATTCATTGTTTTGATGTTATCTTGGTGGTTTAATTACTTGAATAAGTCCGTAGGATGATTTTGAAGTCGTGTGTGTATTTGGTGTTGAGCCCCGAGGGCTCGGGTGAGTTTCGGGTAGGTGTCGGGGTGCTAAAAGGTTGAAAACTCTGGTGTAATTGATGTTTTCTGGTATCTGGAGTGATACCCTTTGCGAACGCGGTCAAGGGTTGCGAACGCGAAGAGTAAATTTTGTGGCATGGGATTTTACTCTACGCGAATGCGAAGCACTGGATGGTGGCTCTACGCGAACGCGTCCCCAAGGGTGCGAACGCATAGAGTTAGGTTGGGGTCTGGGGGCTGGCTAGTCGTAAGCCTACGCGAACGCGGCAGGTAGCTCGCGAACGCGTAGGCCAGGGAAGTCGAACCTATGCGAACGCGGCCAAGGCCTTGCGAATGCGTAGGTCAGGAAAGTCAAACCTTCGCGAACGCGGTGAATGGCTTGCGAACGCGAATGGTCTTTCTGCCCAGATATTCTTTTAGTCCAAAACAGAACCATTACGGGATTTTCACCATATTTTCACTACGCTCCTTCTTCCCCACACCCCATAGGCGATTTTTGAAGAGTTCTTCCTCATAACTTCATAGGTAAGTGATCTTAACTTCGTTCTCTTTCATTTCCATCAACTATTATTAGATTCTAGGCCTAAAATCATGAGATTAAAGGTAGAAATTTGGGGTTTTTGGTAGAGTTAGGGCTTTTGCAATTTTTGGGAATTCAACCTCGTTTTGGGGTCGGATTTCAAAACAAATTGTATATTCGGGCTCTTGGGAGAATGGGTGATCGGGTTGTGGTCTGAACCCCGTGTTTGGACCGAGCGGGCCCGGGATCGAATTTTGGTATTTTTGGAAGACTGATGGGAAATGTATAATTAGACTTTGGGATTGAATTATTGAGTCATTATTAATATTATTGAGTCGATTATGCTTAGATACTATCTTTTCGGAGTTGGATTCGAGAGGGAAAGCAGTGCTAGAGGCTTGATTTGCATTTTTGGAGCCGAGGTAAGTGTTTGGCCTACCTTTAGTGAGGGAATAGGTGTTGAGTCACATGTGCTACTTGTATTATCATGTTCAATGTATAGGTGAGGTGACAAGTACCTATGCATTGTTTGTCAAGCATGCCCGTGAGTCTAATTTGGTAAATTACCTGTTATTATTCCGATGTTTATTGTGTTTTGAAGTCGTTTCCTTTGTAAAGTTGCTGAATTGCTGAGATTATCCGTTAAATACTTGTGATATGATACTTCGGTCGAGGACTCAATTCCTTACATTACATACTTGTAAGAGATTGGTCATAGTTAGGTCCCTTACCGAGCATTGTTATTATATTGGTTGATGTTTTCCCCTTGCTGGGTGGTTTTGAATTGTATTCCATGTTGTTAAATTCCTTGCCAAGTTGTCATTTGTTGTTGATTGGGGTGAGGAAGAGTGTAAATCAAGAAGGGTGATGCCGTGTATTCATCTCATTCATTTCATACATTGCATGGTGAGGAAGAGTAAAAGCACGAAGGGTGATGCCGTGCCATGTTTTACATTGCTTTTATCTATACATTGCATAGTGAGGAAGAGTGTAAAAGCACGAAGGGTGATGCCGTGCCATGTTTTACATTGCTTTTATCTATACATTGCATAGTGAGGAAGAGTGTAAAAGCACGAAGGGTGATGCCGTGCCATTATTTATATTGCTTCAAAATGCATCGCAAAACTGTTGCCCAAAACTGGGCTACACTGGTCCATTTTGCGACTAGATTTGTGGTCGCAGATCAATTATGCGGACCGCATAATGGTTTTGCGATCGCAGAGCTGCCACATGATCACATTTTTCCAGCCTTTGGTAAGTTGATCATAACTTTGTGTAGGAATGTCCAAATGACGAACGGCTTGAAGAGTTGGAAACTAGACTCGAAGTCCTTTCATTTGATAGGTTGTTCATTACATAAAACCTTATATATATATATTTAGATATGCTTGTTCAAAGTGTGGACTTGTGCAAACTCATTTGGAATTTTAGCCTATTATGAAATTTTCGATTTGACTTACACTTAGGCCCCTCCTTGGACCCCACATTACTTATTATATGACTTATACACTTATTTGGCATATCCAATTCATTTACATCATATTTATAGCACATACAATATTATAATTAGCATACCCAGTACCCCGAAATCCTAAATACCTTAGCAAAAGTTTTTCGGGGCCTTACAATAAATTTAAATTCTTTTTATTTTTAAGATTGATTAGAAACCTTCTCAATAATTAACAATTCCATAATCTTGTCTGGCAAACTATCGAAGCGGTACATATGGGAGATGATATCAAGGCATCTTAATATGATCTTGTTTGCAACTCGAATGCAGAGGTACTCCATATATATACATCTGCACAAATAAAACTTAATTGCTAAGTAATACAAATTCGAACAAGTCTTAAATACTAAAGTAAGTTAATTGTAGAACTCATGACAATTGAAAAATGATACTCCCTGTATAATAGAAGCAAACATAACATTGATATGGCATACGAGATGCCCAGATTTTCTTAGGCTCAGCCAAATTGATTTATGATTATCGGCCTCCATTATCAAATAAGTTATCTTCACTTGGTTAGTGCTTCGTGCTGATAACATGTTAAGAAACCAAGCTTAAAGTAATAATATAAAACAAGAAAATAGACAAGTATATAGAGAGAAAGAGACGAGAGATTTTTATTTCATCAAGTGATTTCCAAGTGTGTACAATGTGATGCCCAAAGTCTCTATTTATAGGATGATATAGGTAATACAAAAGGATGCCATGAACATGTTATTAACTATTGAGATCATGGGGGGAGATCATGGAGGAGGTTATGGAGGTGTGGGAATTACAACCGTAATGATAAGAAGTAATGAGAGGTTAATAGAAAAGGGTAGTGAAAGTAAATATTTTAGGAGTCCACTAATAATAGTATAATAATTCATAACATGCGACTATTTATTAACTTGCTTCTATTTCAAGATACGAGTATTTATCGGATCGCTCGGTGTGTCTAGGCCGTAGGATCAGGCTAGTATTTCTCGCAGAATGAGCAGTCATTACTATTCTTCATTGGACGAATAAGAATATGACAACAAATTCTGTGACCATGGTGCATCTAAAGCTAACCAAGTTTAAATGGATTTAAATTGAGAAGTATGAATCTGCATTCAAATGCACACATATAAATTAATACCAATAACTACTTTTGCTTAGTGGATTTGTATTGGATATGGAAAGAATTTGAAAAAGCCTTTTGAGGCAACAATTGTGGTTGGTGTAGATTTGAGCCACACCGCTTGACTATCAATATATGTGTGTGGGCATACGAGTGCACACACATGATTATTGTCATGGGTGTCTTTCCAGCCATGCCCCCTGACCCCTTGGACGTGTCCCGTGGCGTCCTAGCAAGCCTCCCAACGCTTAGCTCCACAGACGGCCCCGTGGTCTTGGCCGCACCAAGTGACAAGAGCGCATGTGACTCTGTTGCCCCACCAATTTCCCTCGCTAGCGCCCAGCCGCAAGCAACTTCCAACAGCGCCGCGCGCGCAGACAATGCTGCGCACGTAGATCGTGATGCCTGAGACAAAGTTGCTGCCAACGGGCCTGTTTCTACCTTTGTAGAAAACTAAGTCCTTTTCTCTGTAAATATAGAGTAGCTTTATTCCATGTACTTTCATTATGTTTCTCTAGCGTAGTTTAGTCTACTCATGTAACTTTGGTTTATTTTTTTAAGCATTATTAGGGGGTATCAAGCATTCAAAACTTTCTAGCAAGCAATTCTCTGTACTGGTGTCTCTACCCCTCGACACCGCGTTGCCTTCTTTTGTAATAGCTTTCATTATTGCAATCAAGCTTTTATTCAATTCTCATTACTGTTCTCCCAAATTGTTGGCATTGGTTTTCCCACACGGCACTGACAATCTTGTCTAGCGTGTGGCGGGGACCTCATTCGGCAGACAACAACCACCCTGACATCGGTTGCTTAGCCTTACGTCGCTCTTCCAAAGAATCTCAGGAAGGCATCGTGTAACAGTTGGTATCAGAGCATAGGCTTGACATCGGACAAGGGAACGCATTGGCATTACCACCATTTCTGACGATGGTGACTCATGGGGACCGCATTGTGGCCCTTGAGGTACAACCCATTGTGGATACGGTGCCGGAACTGAAAACCAGCCTACTGCAAAGGTTGGACGACCTGGACCGCAGAATGGCCCAGGCCGAAGTTGACATAGGAAACATGAGCCGCGACTCTGAAGGAGACCGGCAAACGGCATCTACTGAGGCAGCCAATTTTTTTGATAAATTGGAGGGCCTCCAACAGGAGCGCGCCGAGAATTTAGACCACAGGACACAAGAGGTAGATAGGGTGACTGCCATGCAGCAAACTATCGACAACTTGAGGGGCCAGCTCAACGTTGTCAACGCTGCTCTACAAGGCTTGCTTCGAGGTGGTGGAAATAAAATCGGGGGTGCTGTGAACCCCGCTCCCTTGGCAGAGAAGCTTAAAATTCCTCAGCCAAAGACATACAGTAGGGCTAGGAATGCTAAAGAAGTGGAAAACTTCATATTCGACATCGAGCATTATTTCGATGCCGTGGGAGGCCTAGAAGAAACCAAGAAGGTAGCAACTTCTTCCATTTATCTTCAGGGTGATGCTAAGCTCTGGTGGCGAGTGAAGTACAAGGCTATCAAGGCTGGTGAAGATTCTCTGGATACCTGGGTGGAACTGAAGGCAGCCATACGCCTACAGTTCTTTGCCGAAAATGTTGAGTACAATGCAAGGAGGAAACTACGGGAGCTCCACCAGACGAAATCAGTGCGGGACTACGTGCGAGAATTCTCTGCACTCATGCTGAACATTCGCAACATGGGGAACAAGGACAAGATCTTCACTTTCCTGGAAGGGTTGAAACCTTATGCCCGCATGGATCTACAAAGACAAAGGGTAGATACCCTTCCCAAGGCAATCCAAGCAGCGGAATGCCTTGGGGACTACCAAATGGAGACTCGGAAGAATAGGCCGCAGCTGCCTGTCCGAGCGGGTTACAAAAGAGGCCAGCCTACCAATGGTGGCCCTAACAGAAGTGGGGGAAACCGGAGTGCAGGCAAATCTAAGGCTCCCTCCTCAGGCAGCAACAGTGCTGTATCAAACAGCAATGACCGGGGGAGAAAGCCACCCTCAGGGTGCCGTCATTGCGGAGGGACACATTGGAATAATGAGTGACCACATGCACAGATGAATGCCCATCAAGCTTATGATGATGGGACATATGATGAAGCAGATGATGATGAACAGACCGAAGTAGTCGGCGCGTTCAACGCCATTGTGGGTTCTGTTTCTGAGGCATTAGTGGGAACCAATGCTGGTATCCGCAAGAAGACAGACCCCTGCCCAGTCGCCAAGAAGAGAGTAAAGAAGAAGAATAAAGGGAATCCTCCTAATCAAGAGAGGACCTTGATGTTTGTTGAACTGAGGGTAAACGGCAAACCCATTCGGGCGATGATAGATACAAGTGCTACTCAAAACTACTTGGCCTCAACTCAGGTGGAGCGTCTTGGGTTAGTTTTGGGAAAAGGACGGGGTCATGTCAAGGCTATTAACTCACCTCCTCAGCTAGTGGGTGGAATAGCCAAAGAAGTACCGGTGAAGATGGGGCCTTATGAAGGAAAGTTCACCTTGCGCGTGGTGATCATACACGACTTTGAGATGATAGTGGGACTGGAATTCTTGAGGCAGACCAACATCATGCCCTTACCATATGCGGACATGCTTCTGATGATGGGAGTAAACGGGGCCATGCCCTGTACTATTCCGTGCATATCCATGAAGATGACCGCCGAGAACATATCAGCCTTGCAATTAAAAAAGGGAGTCAAGAGACATGAACCTACATTTCTGGCTACCCTATGCATTTAAGAGGTATAACGCTCATCGGGTCCACTTCCTACGCTCGTAAAGGAGCTACTACTAGAATGTGAAGATGTCATGCAACAGGAAATGCTGAAGCGACTTCCGCCTAGGCCCACTATGGACCATGAGATTGAGTTGGTGCTGGGTGCGAAGCCACCTGCCCGGGTGCCTTACAGAATGTCACAACCCGAACTCACCGAGCTTCGAAGACAATTGACGGAAATGCTAGACATAGGGATCATTGTACCCTCCAAGTCCCCACATGGGTCCCCTGTGCTTTTCCAGAAGAAACATGATGGTAGTCTACGCCTCTGCGTGGATTATCNCCTACACCCGTAAAGGAGCTACTACTGGAATTCGAAGATGTCATGCCACAGGAAATGCCGAAGCGACTTCCGCCTAGGCGCACTGTGGACCATGAGATTGAGTTGGTGCCGGGTGCGAAGCCACCTGCCCGGGCGCCTTACAGAATGTCACAACCCGAACTCACCGAGCTTCGAAGACAATTGACGGAAATGCTAGACATAGGGATCATTGTACCCTCCAAGTCCCCACATGGGTCCCCTGTGCTTTTCCAGAAGAAACATGATGGTAGTCTACGCCTCTGCATGGATTATCTGGCGCTGAACAAAATTACTGTGAAGAACAAGTACCCTATTCCACTCATGGCAGACTTGTTCGACAGATTGGGGAGTGCTACGGAGTTCACAAAAATTAACCTGAAGATAGGGTATTGGCAGGTCCGGATTGCTGAGGGCGATGAACACAAGACAAACTGTGTGACAAGATATGGGTCGTTCGACTTCCTAGTTATGTCGTTCGGCTTGACTAATGCCCCAACCACATTTTGCACCCTGATGAACCAGGTCTTCCGAGAGTATATTGATGAATTTGTGGTGGTATATTTGGATGACATTGTGGTCTATAGCCAGACACTGGAAGAACACCTGGAGCACTTGCGGAAGGTCCTAACCCGATTGCGGGAGCATGAATTGTACGCAAAGCTATCCAAGTGCGCCTTCGCTCAGAAACATATCGACTTCCTCGGGCATGTCATTGAAGAAGGGCGGATCAAGATGGACCGACAAAAGATCCAAGCCATCACAGATTGGCCGCCACCCAAGGATATCCACGCCTTGAGGTCATTTCTTGGCCTATGTAATTTCTATCGGCGGTTTGTGAAGAACTACTCTCTCATCACAGTACCATTAACTGAACTCTTCAAGAAGGTCACGCCTTGGGATTGGGGTACTAGGCGAGCGGAGGTCTTTAATGCATTAAAAGCGGCTATGTCTAGTAGTATTGCCTTGACCCTTCCTGACTTGGCCAAGCCATTCGATGTGCAAACAGATGCTTCTGACTATGATATAGGCGGGGTATTACTACAAGACAGGCATCCCGTAGCATATGAGAGCCGGAAGCTGAAGGATGCAGAACGACGTTATGCCTCCCACGAGAAAGAATTATTGGTTGTCGTTCATTGCTTACGCCTTTGAGGCATTATCTGCTTGGATCACCGTTCGTGGTCAAGACAGACAACAAAGCTGTTAGTCATTTTATGACCCAGCCGAAACTGAATGGCCGACAGGCCCGATGGCAGGAACTCCTAGCGAAATTTAACTTCAACCTGGAGTACCAAAGTGGGAAGTCTAATCATGTGGCTGATGTGCTCAGTCGCCGAGCGGACCTAGCATCGGTGTGCCTACTCGATACCCTAAGGGGGAGCGAAGTAGCCACCACCATTAAAGACCAGACACAGGATCTACTCATCAAGGATCCCGCTGCACAATATCTTATTAATCTAGTAGGACATGGCAAGACTCGCAAGTTCTATATGGAGGATTTTTTTCGGAAGGTAAAATGGAACCGACTTTATGTTCCAAAAGGAGGAGATCTGAGAAGAACTCTCTTGGCGGAATCTCACGACACTCTGTGGGCCGGCCATCCTGGCAAAGAACGTACCATGGCCTTGCTTCGCCGTGCATATTATTGGCCCCAAACGGCCGATGACATCGCGCAGTATATGAGGACTTGTCTAGTATGCCAGAAGGACAAGTCCGACCGCTTGACACAAGCGGGACTCCTGGAACCTCTAGATGTTCCAAAGAGACCTTGGGAAAGCGTGTCTCTGGATTTCATCACCGGATTGCCCAAGGTTGGAGATCTCACAACTATCTTGGTTGTGGTGGATCGGTTTTCGAAGTATGCCACCTTCATTGCAGCACCTCAATATATATCAGCAGAAGATACAACTCGACTCTTCTTCTCTCATGTCGTCAAATATTGGGGCCTTCCCAAAGACATTGTTAGTGACCGCGACTCACGCTTCACTAGCAACTTTTGGACCCAACTATTTAAGTGCCTCGGGTCAAAATTGAGTCACAGCTCAAGTTTTCATCCACAATCCGATGGCCATACGCATCAGTTCAATGGTATGTTGGAGGAATATCTCCGCCATTTTGTTACCGGATCGCAGAAGAATTGGGTGAAGCTTTTGGATGTTGCCCAGCTGTGTTTCAATTCACAAAAGAGCTCCAGTACAAACAAAAGCGCTTTTGAAATTGTTACCGGGCAACAACCGCTACTCCCACACACCTTGAATGCACCAAACATGGGAAAATCTCCTCGTGCTACTAGCTTCTCAGCAAAATGGAAGAGGAATATGGAGGTAGTGCGGAGCTATCTGGTGAAAACTCAAAAGCGAATGAAGAGGCATGCTGATCAGAATCGTCGCTTTGTTGAATACCAAGTAGGAGACAAAGTGATGGTCAAAATCCCAAAGCGGTACTTATTTGCAAGGGTCCATGACCCTCGCCTGTTGCAAAAATATATTAGACCTTTGTCCATTGAAAGACGCAGTGGGAAAGTTGCATACCGGGTGGATACCCCAGCTTGGTGAAAAATCCATCCCGTCTTCCATGTTAGTCTATTGAAACCTTTTCAGGAAGACACGAAGGATCCTTCACGTAGCCAACTCACAATACCCAGTATTCGAGGCCTCGGTTCAACCGGGAAAAAGGCGATCTGAAGCTATTCTTGATGATCGGGTAATTCATGCCTCCAGGAAGGATCACCAAGAGTTCTTGGTAAAATGGCAAGGGTGTGATGCAGAGGAGAACACTTGGGAGAGGGGAACAAACCTCAAAGCCTACAAGCGCCTGATTGAAGATTATTTAGGAAGTAAGGCGCCGAGGACGTCGCCAACTCAGGTGGAGGAGAATGTCATGGGCGGCTTTCCAGCCATGCCCCATGACCCCTTGGACCCGCCCCGTGGCGTCCTAGAAAGCCTCCCATCGCCTAGTACCACGGACGTCCCCATGGTCTTGGCCGCACCAAGTGACAAGCGCGCAGATCGTGATGCCTGAGACAAAGTTGCTGCCAACGGGCCTGTTTCTACCTTTGTAAAACACTAAGTCCTTTTCTCTGTAAATATAGAGTAGCTTTATTCCATATACTTTCATTCTGATTCTCTAGCGTAGTTTAGTCTACTCATGTAACTTTGGTTTATTTTTTTAAAGCATTATTAGGGGGTATCAAGCATTCAAAACTTTCTAGCAAGCAATTCTCTGTACTGGTGTCTCTACCCCTCGATATCGCGTTGCCTTCTTTTGTAATAGCTTTCATTATTGCAATCAAGCTTTTATTCAATTCTCATTACTGTTCCCCCAAATTATTGGCATTGGTTTTCCCACACGGCACTGACAATCTCGTCTAGCGTGTGGCGGGGACCTCATTTGGCGGACAATAACCACCTTGACATCGGTTGCTTAGCCTTAGGTCGCCCTTCCAAAGAATCTCAAGAAGGCGCCGCGTAACATTATGTGTGTATTTATCTAAGGATGTGTATCCAATCAATAGTCAGATTTTGGTGTTATTGCTAACTGTTATTGCTTCTGTTTTATTTTTTCTCCGTTCGTACTACCTTGCTCATACTTTTCTTATGAGATTATTTACCCGTAAAACAGTACAGTTAAATCTTTTACGTTGTTAATAGACAAGAGAATTGATTTGATCCAAAAAAGGATAAAGAGATTAGATAAATGTTCAGATTAACAATTGTAATTGTAACAACCCGACTAGCCGTTTTGAGTATTTGCACTTCACTCGGCGATTTAGAACCAAACTCTGTGTTTCGGAGCCTTTAGAGCCTCATTCTAGCCTTTCTCGATTTACTTGCGCATTCCTAGTATTGACCCGGGAGGCTTATATGCTAAAAAAAGTGATCAAAACAAGAATTTTGCCTAAAAAGTTAATTTTAGTTGACTTCGGTTAACGTTTTGAGTAAGCAGACTCGAACCCGTGTTTTGACTGTCCTGGTAGGTCCGTATTGAGATATGGGATATGGGCATATGTCCAGAATCAAATTTCGAGGTCCCTAGCTTGAGTTATGAATTTTTATTGAAAAATTAAAAGTATGAAAAATCTGTTATTTTTTAGAATTCATTGAATTTTTGGCATTGTTGATAACATGTTCGTATTTTAGTTCCGTATCCTAGTACATGTCTAATAATATTTTTGAATTATCTGTGAAATTTGGTGGAAAACAGTGTCAGTTTGACGTGATTCGGAGGTCCGGTTGTAATAATAGAGATTTCAAAGCTTTCTTGAAAATTTCATTTGATTTGGTGTTCAATTCGTAGTTCTAGGTGTTACTTTAGCGATTTGATCGTGCGTGCAAGTTTGTATGATGGTTTTAGACTGGTCTGCACTTTTTGTTTGGAGTCCTGAGGGGCTTGGGTGTATTTTTATCATTGGTTGAGAATCTAGTAAAGTTAAAAAATTTGGGAGTTTGACCATGGTCAATATCGGGTTAAGATGACCTCTTTTCAATATTTTGAGTGCGCGAGCAGGCCAATAACGTGTTTTATGATTGTAATTCATATATGGTTTGTGTAATCCAAATTGAAAAAAGAGATAGCAAAAGCTTTGGGAGGTCGGATGTGTTTCAGGGTGGTCTCAGATCATTTCGTTGAAGTTTGGTTTTTGCTGGTTTCTGGTGCGGCACTGTTCATTCATAATTGCGAACTTTTATGGCAATGGCGAAAAACGTTGTTCATCCGCAATTGCGAAAGCACTATTCATCCGTAATTGAGAACATTTTATGGCAATTGCGAGAACACTGTTCATCTGCAATTGCGAACCATTTATGGCAATTGCAAAAACACTATTCATTTGCAAATGCGAAGTTTTATTTGCAAATGCGATATATGCAGTTTAAAAAAAGATGACTTAGAAGGGATTTTTGATTTAATTCCCAAATTTTCAAAACCCAAACCACAAGAGGCGATTTTCCAAAGAACGTTTCTTCCCCAAATCATTGGTAAGTGATCTTAAACTAATTTCTTTTAATCTTTCACTACCTTTTCATAAAAATCAACCAAAAATCTAAGGTTTACATGGTGAAATTGGGGGGTTTTGGGTAGAAACTAGGGATTTGATAAATTGGGGATTTAGACCTCAAATTGAGGTTGGATTCCAAAACCAATTATAAATTCAGGCTCGGGGGTGAATGGGTAATCAGGTTTTTTTCTGAATTTCTGGTTTTGGCCAAGCAGACCCGGGTGTTGACTTTTTAGAAATTGAATAAAAATCATAACTTTATTAATTGAAATTATTTTCTCTTGCATTGTGTGATGTATTCAAGTCGTCATTGGCTCGATTGAGTCTAGTGGAGGCGAAATTGTAGAGGAAAAGGCTAAGTTGAGTGTTGAGTTAGCCGAATCGAGGTAAGTGTTTTGCCTAACTTTTTCCTCCTATTTGTCATTGTTTGCTACATGTGGGAGTGATACATATATGAGGTGACGAGTGTATATGTATGTGCCAGAGTTAATTATGCTCGGGGGGGGGGGGGGGGGGGGGGGGGGGGGGGGGGGGTGAATTATGTTACATTTGTGTTTGTCAAACTTCGCGACCTTCTTGCTTCATGACTCACTTGACTTCTAGATATTGAGGACATAGTATTAAATGTTAGAATCGAGATTTAACCTAATATAACTTGATCAAATTTGATAGAATTATGAGAATACATTGTCGCGTCTAATTCGATCATCTCTATGCATAATCATTAATATCTTGCTACGACCAATATTTTGAGATGCTAGATTCCATACTTGTGTTGTTGATAAATTATGGGATTTGTGGAAGTACTTGAATTTTATGCCCCTTAAGGGTTCATTGAATCATTGTTGGTTTGTAAAGCAGTGATAGAGAATTTGTTTAGAATATTCGTAGAACACTCTCCTCGATGTTATTTATACTTCCTGCCTTGCCATTTTATTGATATTCATATGCTTGGTAAGGAAAAGTGTAAAGCACTAAGGGTGATGCGGTATCATTTTATATTCATTATCATGTGAGGAAGAGTGTAAAACACGAAGGGTGATGTCGTGCCATGTTAATGAGAGTAAAATCAAGAAGGGTGATGCCGTGCTATGTTATTGAGAGTAAAAGTATGAAGGGTGATGCCGTTCCATATCATTTGAGAGTAAAAGCACGAAGAGTGATGCCGTGCCGTTTCATTTATATTGTTATGATTGTGTGTTATCGTGAGGTCATGGCACGATGGGTATTTCCGTGCAGGCGAGGATGAGGGACATGCATTATGTTTGATATCAGTCTTCCGTTTATACGTTCATGACTTTACCTTGAATTGTTGTTGTCATAATTATAGATCTGAGGTGACTTGTTGCTAATTGTTCTGTTATTGATATCTATTTCAATTGTTGTTATGTTGCTCATATCTTCTACTTGCTTAACATGCAAATACCATGCTTATTTCTTGCTTTTATAATTATACTCATGTTGTATCTATTCTGTTGCACTTTAGTATAAGCCTTCCACCATGTTATCCATTCATGCCCTTACCTGTTAACTTGTAAAAATCATGTATTTCCGACTTATTTATTTTACTTGTACTTATGCCTCCAATGTGCTAGTTAATTGGAGTTGATACTCTTTGTTTTCCAATCGTTGTTATTATTTCACGTGCTTTTCGCTTAGTCTTTTACTGTTGCCCACATGTGTATCCTTTTCTATTGTTCTACTTGCATAATTCTTACTTTGTAATTCGTGTTATCGATATTTCTATCATCTGGTTGGTTCTGTTACTCGTACATTTGGGAGGATGAGTTTAACGCATGAAGGGTGTTGCCGTGCTAATTGATTTGTTACATGAATTTATTTATATATGGTGAGGATGATATAGAAGCACGAAAGGTGTTACCGTTCCATGTGACTTGATATCTTGGATACACTTCTTATACCAGGAAAGATTGTAAACCTTTTGTTATAATTCCTGCTAGTAATTGTAGACTGTCTCAGAGAGTTGTATACGGTACCTTTGCCTATTATGTTTTGAACTGCCTATACTACGTCTAAAGTACAGGTTATAAAGAATAGCATCTTTCAACTAAATGCCTCGTCACTACTTCGACGAGGTTAAATAAAATATTTACCAGTACATGGGGTCGGTTGTACCTATACTGCACTTCTGCACATTACGTGCAGATTTTTGGAGCAGAGCTGTTGGTGACGTCAGATGCTGATTCGGAAGATGTTCGTGCGTTTTGATATAGCTTCGACTCATGGTAGCTTAGGTTATTGCTAATCTGTTTATGTAACCTTCAAGCAAAATATGTATTTATTTGTATCAGTTTTGAAATTCCAAATCTTAGAAGCTCGTGATTCGTACTACCAGTTCTTGAGTAAATTGTAAAAGTTCAGACAATCCTATCTTAGTTTCTTATATATTCTTTTAGCTTGCAGCTATTATTAGTTGGCTTACCTAGCGGGTCGAGTTAGGTGCCATCATGACCTGTGACTTTGGGTCATGACAACAATTGAAGAAAATAACAAGCTAGGCTACGAATGCAATGCCTCCGAGAGCAATAATGAGAGTAACGATAAAGTATAAGCAAAGTTGTTAAATTGAGAGCAAAAGTAATAAGATAAAGCTTTAGCGTGCAAAATAATATTTTGTCCCCTTACAATGGATGCTGAGCCTGCTATTTATAGCTTTACTAGGGGAAACAAAATCCTAGGATCAAGCTCCTCTTAAATGATAACAGAAGAGTCATTGATGAACATGTAATGGGAGACCATGAATGCAAATATTCTTTGCAACGACTGCTCATTTATTGTTAGAGAATATTCCTAGATTGAATGCTATCCTCCGATAGCAAATCCTTGACATCCTTCCATTAACTATGCTCCCTTCAAGGTATACCCGATGTCGATTACACTCGTGTCCAATATTGGTTTTGTAACGACCCAACCGGTCGTTTTGCGTATTAGGGTCCCGTTTCCTTAAATGAAACCTTCCATAGCGGCTATTCGTGCTTTATGACTCGCGGGAGCGGGTGGTTCGGGATGTGGGAATGAATTGGATGGTTTAGGAACACTTGGTTCCTTAAGGCTGGCCTATTTGGCAAAGTTTGACTTCGGTCAACATTTTGAACAAATGACCTCGGAATTGAGTTTTGACAGCTCCAGTAGCTCCGTACAGGGATTTCAGACTTAGGCGTATGTTCGACTCGGGTTTTTGATGACCCGGGAGCATTTCGGCGCCCGAAATGGAAATCAGGATTTCCTTAAGGGTAGAATTTGGCCTGGAATGGGACTTCATGCTATCAAAGTTCGAATGGAATACCGAGGCCGGAAATAGTTCCGTATAGTCATTTATGACTTGTTTGCAAAATTTGGAGTCATTCCGAGTAGTATAGACCTGTTCGGCGCAATGTAATGAATTCTAGAATTTCAAAGTTCTTAAGTTTGATTAATTTGGTTTTGGGGTTGAATTTTGAGTTCCATTAATGTTTTTTATGTTCCTGAAGTTCGAGCGAGTCCGTATCACGAATATAGACTTGCCAGTGCTTTTGGACGGGGTCTCGGGGGGCTCGGGGTTTTTTTAGACCCCCGGGAGCTAAGTTAGAAAAAACAGAAATTTTCTGTTTGGTTTCTTTCTCTACGATCGCAGAAGCAGGGATGCGATTGCAGAGAAGTAATTATGCTGGGTCATCCAATGTTCTCTGCGATCGCAGAAATCACTCCGCGACCGCATATGGTCCCCTCCCCAACCCTCTGCGATCGCAGATTCACTCCTGCGATCGCACAAGTCACCTACCCCCCCCCCTACTGCCTATTCCTCTTTGCGGTCGCGGACCTCACTCCTGCGATTGCATAAGACTACCTCACCACCCCCCGCGATCGTAGGACCCATCTATGCGATCACATAGTGCTTCTCGAGGGCCAGGGTCATTTGTGCTCCGCGATCGCAAGCCTGATGACGCGATCGCAGTGAAGGTTTTCCTGAGCAGTATTTAAATGCCCAATTGCGGGCTTTCTTCCTCATTTTCAATTTCCAAACTCCATTGAAGCATCTTAGAGCTGAGGGAAATGGCTGTCCAAATCCACTATCATCTAAGGTGAGTGACTTCTTCTCTAAATTATCAATTTTTCATGGAATTCAACTAGTTTTGTTCTGAAAAATATCAAAATCATGGGAAAAATTGGGTAGAAATTCCTAGGGCTTTGATAATTAGTGAATTATCCCTTTTTAGCAATGAATTCCTAAATAAATTAGGTAATTACGATCTTTAGGCTTCGGGTAATTCATTCCTTCGAGAATTTTCAAAATCCGAACGAGTGGGCCTGGGGTCGAAATTTCAAAAACCTTAAAGAATACTATATTTTGGAATTTCTGTTTAATTCTTATTCTTGGAGCATAAATTGATTCAATTATGCTATGTTTGGCTAGTTGTGAGCCGTCGAGGGTAGTTTCGGAGCTTTGAGCGCATTCTTGATCCGGTCTTTGGTCCGAGGAGTGCTTCGTCGAGGTGAGTCTCCTTTCTAACCTCGTAAGAGGGAAATTGTCCCTCTAGGTAACCTTGTTTGCTATGTGATCTTGTTTGGGGTCTACGTATGCACCGAGTGACGAGAGTCCGTACGTAGTGGCTATTACTGCTTCGTCCGGATAGTTAGGACACAACATGTTCATTGTTTTTCCTTGTTGTAGCATAGATATGACTTGTATACTTGTGTGATTGGTACTGTTATCTTTGAACGTTGCGATACTTTGCTTGATTTAAGTGTGATAAGAGAATCATGGGATGGGATCGGGCCGTACGCCACGACAGAGTGACGAGTGATTATATTATGGGATCAGGCCGTATGCCACGGCAAAGTGATGATTTATTATATTATGGGATCGGGCCGTACGCCACGGCAGAGTAATGAGAGAGTATATTATGGGATCGGGTCGTACGCCACGACGAAGATTTACAGGATAGGATCGGGCCGTATGCCACGGCGGACCGATGTGAGTGAGTACCATATGGAAGTGGGCCGTACACCACGGCGGATACCAAACTTGTTTGATTTGAGATTGTTATTTGACGCTGGATATTGATGTACTTGATTATTTGTTTTACTTGCCTACAGTTTTCCTTACATCGTGCTTACTTTATTACTGTTGGACCTTAGTAAGTATCGAGTCGACCTCTCGTCACTACTTTTTCGAGATTAGACGGGATACTCACTAGGTACATATTTATGTATGTACTCATGCTNCTTTTGGGGCTTTGGCAGTATATATGTTATGCGACGTGCCTATCGGTTGATTTCTGTACCTGTGGTTCTCTCTCGTATCATTTATCATTATTGTGTTTTATCCATTTAAAATTGGTAGTTATTAATTTGTTAACTAAAAAGGGGAAGGGTAACACCTAGTGTGTTTCATATCGGCTTGCCTAACCCCGCTGTTGGGCGCCATCGCGACCTGAATTAGGATTTGGGTCGTGACTGGTTTTTTTCCTGACTTGACTTTTTATTGCCTTCGGTTCCACGTGTCTTGCTACCATTCGACCATCTGTTGTAGACTAATTTTACCTTATATAAATAGCCCCCCTATTTTTCGGTGACACATCTTAGTGTTACCGAAATGTTGGTGAAGATTCATTTCTTGGAAGGTAAGTTCCTAAACAATCTCTAATGCTTGAAAGGACGCACGTCTTCTCGCATTTAATACCCCGTACACGTGTTGCCCCACGATTTAACAAAAAAAATTGATGGCTTTCGAGGAAATTACCACAAATTTTACCGTCTATAACTCCCCTTCTAATCATTATTTTTACTTCTTTACTTCCAAAATTTTCATAAATCTTTCTTTCTCTTTACATCTGCTTAGAATGTTTTTTTGTCTTCTTCAACTCTCTTAGCTAAAGTTCACTGACCCTTTATTAACATGACTTTTTTCACTGCACTCTTTGGAAGCTACAATCATCTTTTAGGTGGAGGCCCAAAGAAAAACAAAGACAAGGAAGCCGATATCGATTCTAAACCTCCCACTGCACCATCATACCACAACATCTCAATACTGCTAGCGACTTTCAAGAGAAGGCCACTTTTACATTTTGACAGACTTGTCCTGTTAGTAGGTATTCTTCCCCCATTCTCCCTTCTAGTATCCTAACTATGAAGGCGGACTACAATTTCCTCAATTTTGAAATCCTAGCCCCGAATATTATAGAGCGGGTTACTTTCACCAACAAGGGGTTTACGTATGTCTATACGTATCCCTTTACCTTGGATCCATTCTCCCTAGGGTCGAATGAAGGGCTCGACCCCATAATTTTGGAGTTTTACCACCGGTACTAGGTCTGCTTAGCTCAAGTAGGCCCATCTATATGGAGAACGGTGGCTTGCCTTCGCCAACTAGGCACGGAGACCAAGGAAACCCTAATCCTTGCACACATGAGAAATCTTTACTTCCCCAAAGTTTTTCATGGGGGAGTAATAAACTTCAGCAAATGTGACCTCCACACTGTTCTCAACAGTGTGGATGATGACAACGAACACGGGTGGATGGAGCAATTTTTCATCATTGCTATCAGGGACATCATCCCGGCCACAACTCTGTCTTTTCCCGAGTCTTGAAATCACTTTCGTAAGTTTTTGATTATTCATTTCCTTCCTTCGTAAAAAGATTATTTTTCGTTGTTGCTGATCTTCTTGTTTATTTTGTTCCATATACCCGATGGGAACCAATACGGTTTCAAGTCCTGGACCAGTGGCTTCAGAAAAGTTTGGAAATCACGATACCAGAATTCTATCGCTGGAAGGAAATGGCTCCCAAATACGAGTGGAAGGCCAAACATCATGGTAATCGAGTCCTTCTTCCTTTTATCTTTGTACCAACTCAGGTAACATCATGAAAAAAGTTG
Organism: Nicotiana undulata; assembly: GCA_005239495.1. Classification (NCBI taxonomy): domain Eukaryota; kingdom Viridiplantae; phylum Streptophyta; class Magnoliopsida; order Solanales; family Solanaceae; genus Nicotiana; species Nicotiana undulata. Next base: position 19,826 of record ML283088.1, read on the forward strand.
CTAACTATGTTTTTTGTTTGATATAGGACTTCCGTAGGGCTTTGTTACCTTCCCAAAGGTCGACGCCTTAGTTGACCCGCAAGAGGCTAGGAGGATGTTGCAAAGTGCCTCGCGCAAAGTATAGGTCGCAGACATGCTTCTGTTGAGGGTGCATCCTCTCGAAATCCCCAGCCCGAGAACAAGCAACCAAAAAGAATATGGTCTTCCTTGGTTGGGACTTAATAGAAGAAGATAAAGAACACACCGACAGAGCCAGCCACAATTACAGTAGTCCCTGATGATGAAGGAGAAGCCAATGATTAAGAGGCTTCCCTTCAAATGAGAAAACATCTTCATCAGCTCAACCGGTTGTTTAGCCGGGAGAGCGTCAAAACCCGACCGCGGAAGAAACCAAAGCACTTTGGAGTGAGATAGACCTGGTAGATAATCTTGATTCTCGCTTTCTAGTCCTTCTTGTTGTCTTCGGTCCAAGGAGTTTGGACCCTGGGCCTCTTCTGCCTTCCACCACTAAGCAAATAATAATCAACTATCACGACCCAAATTTCCCACCGCCGGGACCGTGATGACGCCTAACATTGAACCCGCTAGGCAAGCCAATGTTACTGGTTATTTTATCTTGTTTCTATGTTTTTAACAGTTAACAGGCGATGTACAGAATCAGCCGAAACAAAAGTGCAGAATAACCGAGTCAAATAACTCAATTAAATACTATTACGAAATTCATAACAACTACTCCTAGAATTGGTGTCACAATTTCACGGACCGTCTATGAATACTACATATAAGGGTCTGAACAAAAGTAAATACATATGTCTCAGAATAAATAAGAACATAATAGAAATAAAATAGGAGGGGACGCCAAGTCCTACGGACGTCTGCAGGACTACCTCGGAATCTCCATTGGACTGAAGGCAGCCTCCTCTATCTAAGGTCCAAAGGGTCCAGTACTAGGATCTGTACAAAAACAATGTGCAGAGTGTAGCATCAGTACAACCGAACCCATGTACTAAGTAAGTGTCGAGCCTAACCTCGGTGAAGTAGTGACGAGGCTAGGACAGGACAACCAAATAAACTTGTGCAGTTTAATCATATACGAAGACAATAATAACAACAAGAAACAAGCAGCTAACTACGCATGAAGGGGGAACATGTTGAGGGGAGGAAATATCAAATAATGGAAACAACGAAGTAAAGCAACAAATTAGATATCAATTTAAACAACAGAAATAGTAGCACAAAAATACAAGTGCACGACATCACCCTTCGTGCTTTTACTCTCATCCTCACCAAATAATAAACAGAATCGGCACGGCATCATCCTTCATGCTTTTACTCTCATCATCACCAAATAATTAATTGAATCGGCACGGCATTACCCTTCGTGCTTTTACTCTCATCCTCACCAAATAATAAATAGAATCGGCATGACATCACCCTTCGTGCTTTTAATTTCATAATATGGCACGACATCACCCTTCGTGCTTTTACACTCTCTCACAATATCATGCACGGCCTGAACCTTCATGCTTTAACACTCTTCTTCATCCAAACAAATCAATAACATCGATCCGGCATGGAAATCAACAATATAAACAATAATAAAACCAAAACATCCCGGCAAGGGAAAACAACAGTAGAATCAATATCATCTCGGCAAGGGAAACAACTATAACCAATCTCACTTAGTTGTTTAACTTCACGTGGAAATTCTCAAATTGAACCAATACTCACCAATGATCAATAACAAGGAAATACCATCAACATCGATAATTATCAAATTAAACTCAAGTAACGCTTAATGACAAATCACATAAATCATAATATTCGGCTCACGGGAATGCTTGACACCAACGTATAGGTACTCTTCACCTCACCTATACTTTGAACATGATACCAGCACATAGGAAATAGGACACCACACCTATTCCCTCAAGCTAAGGTTAAGTTGAACACTTATCGCGATGTCCACGGCCAAACTCAATCCTCAATTACCGTTTTCCCTATAGAATTCGCCTTCAATTCAATTATATCTAGACATAATTAGCTTAATAATATCAATAAATGCTAAATAATTCAACCCCGATGCTTAATTATGAGTTTTCTATCATTCTTTCCAAAAAGTCAAAAATCGACCCCGGGCCTGCTTGGTCAAAACACGAGGTTTGGACCAAAATCTGATCACCCATTCACCCACGAGCCCGAATATGTAATTAGTTTCGGAAGCCGACCCCAAATCGAGGTCTAAATTCCCAATTTTGTAAAATCCCTAATTCTCCCAAAATCTACCCTTAAAGAACAAGATTTAGGCCTAGCAATCTAATTGGTGTTAATGGAAATGAAGAAAATGAGTTAAAGAACACGAACCTATGGTTTGGTGATGAAATTCGTCTTCACAAATCGCCCAAGGTCGGATTCTATGGTGGAAGATATGAAAATATGGTCTATTCCCGTTTTTGCTACTGTTTTAAACCCCTGGACAGACCCTCTACGTGATCGCGAGGGGTCTGATACGTTCGCATAGCACTAGCCCTATTGGCCATCGTGTTCGCGAGCCTTTGGCCGCGTTCGCATTGGGTATTGACCTATCTCCTAGTCCCCACCTAATGCAGGGCGTTCGCGAGTGGCCAGACGCGTTCACGTAGAGAAACCCACCCAAGGCTCCGCATTCGAGTCATGGCCTATGCGTTCGCATAGAGTATTAGCTCCCCTCCTCCAGATCCCATCCTAAGGCTACGCGTTCGCATAGTACAAACCTAGGCCCCTTCCCCATTGCTCTTCGCGTTCGCGTGGGTTACCACGTGTTCGCATAGAGTGAAACACCAGACACAAGAAAACAAAAATCTCACCATATTTTCTATGAGAAAATCACTCTAACGCATGTGCAAAACACACCCGAGCCCTCGGGGCTCCAAACCAAACATGTACACAACCTTAAAAACATCCTAAGGACTTACTTGTGCGATCAAATTGCCAAAATAACATCATAAACAACGAATTTAGCATTAAAATCAAAGAAAACCCTTAAGAACTTTCAAAGATTCAAAATATTACAGCTATGTATCTGAATCACGTCATATGACCTCCGTTTCTTACCAAATTTTAGAGGCGTCACTCAAATACTATATTAAACTTGTATCGGGCTCCGGAATAAAAATACGGGCCTGATACCATCAAAATTAAAATATAGCCAAATTTCCGAACACTCTTATAATTTCAATTAAACAATTTCGTTCAAAAGTTCATTTCTCGGGCTTCAAACCTAGGAATTCGATTCCGGGCATACGCCCAAGTCCCATATATTCCTACGGACCTTCCAGGACCGTCAAATCACGGGTCCGGGTCCGGGTCCATTTACCCAAATGTTGACCGAAGTCAACTTAAATTCAATTTTGAAGGCAAAATTAGCATTTTCCTAAGTTTTCATATAAAAGCTTTCTGGATATACGCCCGAACTGCGCACGCAAAACGAGGTGAGATAAAAGGAGGTTTTCAAGGCCTCGGAACACAGTTTTGATTTTTAAAAATAAGAGATGACCTTTTGGGTCATCACATTCTCCACCTCTAAAACAAACGTTCGTCCTCAAACGGACATACAAAAGTACCTCAATCAAGAAAAAGATGGGGATACCGGCTCCGCATATCGGACTCGGACTCCCAGGTAGCTGCCTCAGCAGGCTGACCTCTCCACTGAACATGAACCGAATGATAACTCTTCGATCTTAACTGACGAACCTGCCGGTCTGGAATGGCTACCTACTCCTACTCATAGGTCAAACCCTTGTCCAACTGGACACTCCTGAAGTCTAACACATGGGATGGATCACCGTGATACTTCCGAAGCATAGACACATGAAACACTGGATGCACAATTGATAAACTCGGTGGCAACGCAAGTCTGTAAGCCACTTCCCAATCTATCGAAGATATCAAAAGGACCGATGTACCTAGGGATTAACTTGCCCTTCTTCCCAAATCTCATCACGCCCTTCATGGGCGACACCCGAAGCAACACTCGCTCGCCAACCGTGAATGCTACATCACGAGCTCTGCGGTCGGCATAACTCTTCTTCCTGGACTAAGCTGAATAATCTTAACCTTATCCAAGGCATCCTGCACTAAGTCTGCACCCAGCAACTGAGCCTCTCCTAGCTCAAACCATCCAACCGGCGACCGACACCACCTACCATATAATGCCTCATTGGGAGCCATCTGAATGCTCGACTGATAGTTGTTGCTGTAGGCAAAATCAGCTAATGGTAAGAACCGATCCCAAGAACCTCCAGCCAATAACACAGGCTCATAGCATATAGTCCAAAATCTGAATAGTACGCTCGGGCTGTCCTTCCGTCTGAGGATGAAATGTTGTGCTCAACTCGACCCGTGTGCCCAACTCATGCAGAACTGCCCTCCATAAATGCGAGGAAAAATTTCGTACCTCGATCCAAAATAATAGACACGGGCACACCATGAAGACGAACAATCTCCTTAATGTAGATCTCTGCCAACCTCTCCGAAGAACAGGAAACTGCCACAAGAATGAAGTGCGCCGACTTGGTCAGCCTATCCACAATAACCCATACTGCATCAAACTTCCTCTGAGTCCGTGGGAGTCCAAAAACAAAATACATGGTGATACTTTCCCACTTCCACTTAGGAATCTTAATTTGTTGCAACAATCCACCTGGCCTCTGATGCTCGTACTTTACCTGCTGACAATTCAAACACCGAGCTACATATGCCCATCCTTCTTCATCCTCCTCCACCAATAATGTTGTCGCAAATCCTGGTACATCTTTGCGACACTCGGATGAATGGAGTATCAGGAACTATGGGCCTCCTCTAAAATAAACTCACAAAGTCCATCCACATTGGGCACAAAAATACGACCCTGCATCAATAAAACTCCATCATCGCCAACTATAACCTTCTTGGCACCACCGTGTCCCTAAGGACAAGAAGATGAGGATCATCATACTACCGATCTCGAATACGATAAAATAATAAAGAACGAGCAACTGTATAAGCTAAAACACGGCCGGGCTTATAACCATCCAATCTCATGAAATGATTGGCTAAAGCCTGAACATCCAAAGCAAGCCGTCTCTTCTCGACCAGAATATATGCAAGGCTACCCATACTGGCTGACTTTCTACTCATAGCATCGGCCACCACATTGGCCTTCCCCGAATGATTCAAGATGTGATATCATAGTCTTTCAACAGCTCCAACCATCTCCTCTACCTCAAATTCAACTCTTTCTGCTTGAACAAGTATTGCAAACTCTTGTGATCCGTAAACACCTCACATGACACGCCATATAGATAATGCCTCCAAATCTTCAGCGCATGAATAATGGCTGCTAGCTCCAAATCATGGACTGGATAATTCTTATCATGGATCTTCAACTGTCGCGAAAAATATGTATTAACCTTGCAATCCTACATCAACACCGCACCAAGTCCAATACGAGATGCATCACAATACATAGTATATGGTCCTGAACATGTGGGAAAAACCAACACCGGCAGCATAGTAAAAGCTGTATTGAGCTTCTGAAAGCTCGCCTCACACTTATCTGACCACCTGAACTTGGCACTCTTCTGGGTCAACCTTGTCATCGGCGCTGCAATTGACGAAAATCCCTCCACAAACCGATGGTAATAGACCATGAAACCCAGGAAACTTCGGATCTCTATGACTGATGTGGGTCTAGGTAAATCCTTGACTGCTGAAATCTTCTTAGGATCCACCTGAATACCCTCTGCTGATATAACATGACCCAAGAATGAAACTAAACTCAACCAAAACTCATATTTCGAAAACTTTGCATATAACTGACTGTCCTGTAGAGTCTGGAGAAGGACTCGAATGTGCTTCTCATGCTCATCATGGCTGCGGGAATAAATCAGAATATCATCAATGAAGACAATCACAAAGAAATCCATATAAGACCTGAACACTCGGTTCATCAATTCCATGAAAGCTGCTGGGGCATTTATCAACCCGAATGACATCACTAAGAACTCATAATGCCCGTACCGAGTGCGAAAAGCTATCTTTGGGACATCAGATGCCCTAATCCTCAACTGATGATAGCTAAATCTCAAATCAATCTTTGAAAATACTTTGGCACCCTGAAGCTGATCAAATGAGTCATCAATTCTCAGAAATGGATACTTGTTCTTGATGGTAACCTTGTTCAATTGCCGATAACCTATGCACATCCTCATCGACCCATCCTTCTTCTTAACAAACAACACCGGCGCACCACAAGGCGAGACACTAGGCCTAATAAAGCCTTTATCAAGAAAATCCTGCAACTGTTCTTTCAACTCCTTCAACTCTGGCGGGGCCATACGATATGGCGGGATAGAAATGGGATGATTGCCCGGATGCCAAATCAATGCAAAAGTCAATATTCCTATCGGGTGGCATACCCGGTAGGTCTACAGGAAACACCTCTGGAAACTCACGGACTACAGGCACAGAATCCATAGAAGGAACCTAAGCACTAGAATCACGAACATAAGCTAAATAGGCCAAACACCCCTTCTCGACCATACGCCGAGCCTTCATGTAAGAGATAACCATGCTGGAAGAATGACCAGGAGTACCTCTCCACTCCAGTCGAGGCAACCTCGGCAATGCTAAGGTCACGGTCTTGGCATGACAGTACAATATGGCATGGTAAGGTGAAAACCAATCCATCCCCAAAATTACATCAAAATCCACCATATGAAGGAGTAAAATATCTACACTAGGCTCAAGACCCCCAATAACCACAATACACGAACGGTAGACACGATCTACCATAATAATATCACCCACTGGTGTAGACACATATAAATGAGTACTCTAAGAATCACAAGGCATAACCAAATAAGGAGCAAAATAAGATGACACATAGGAATACGTGGACCCTTGATCAAATAAAATCGAAGCATCCCTGCTACGAACTGAAACCATACCTGTGATAACTGCATTGGATGCCTCAGCCTCAGGTTTGGATGGAATAGCATAACATCAGGGCGGAGCTCCACCACTCTGAACTATATCCCTGGGACGGCCTCCTGCTGGTTGACCTCTACCTCTAATAGCTTGGCCTCGTCCTCTAACGACTTGACCTCCACCTCTAACACCTTGACCCCCACCCCTAGCTGACTGAGTGGGTGGTGGAACACATGGTGCTGGAACCATGGTGCGAGAACCCTAGTGTTGAGAACTGCTCGAGGCTCGAGGGCAAAATCTAGCAATGTGCCCCGGACCACCACAAGTATAACAAGATATCGGTTGGTGAGACTGCTGAACCTGAAACTGGCCTTGACGACTGGAGTAACCACTCTGAAACCTCTGAAGCGGCGGTGCTCTGATAGGAGCTAGTGTTGCACTGTAGGGAAATTGATTAGAATATTGCATATGATAACCACGACAACTTGGAGCATCGTGAGACACCTGAAGTGCTAAATGATGCGGCCTAGGAGGATGGCCCCTACTAAAAGAATCCCTGCCTCTAGATGAGACACCACTGAATCTACCAAAATGACGGGGCCTCTTGTCAGACCCCTGACCAATCCCCTGTAATAGAACCATTTCCACTCGTCTGGCCACATTGGCTGCATCCTGGAAAGAAATATCACTCCCTATTTCCTGCGCCATCTGCATTCTGATCGACTGAGCTAGTCACTCAATAAATATCCTCACCATCTCTCTCTCTCTTTGTGGGAAGTATCATAATATCATGACGGGATAAGGTAATGAATCTGGTCTCATACTGAGTGACGATCGTAGAACCCTGCTGGAGATGCTCAAACTGCCTCAAATAATCCTCTCTCTGAGTGATATGAAGGAACTTCTCCATAAACAACTTGGAGAACCTTGCCCAAGTCAAAGGCGGTGATCCAGCTGGTCTAGCAAAACAATACTCTCTCCACCAAGTCTTGGCGGGACCTGACAGACCTAAAGTAGAAAAGTCGACCCAACCGGTCTCCACTATCTCCATGTTCCGTAGAACCTCGTGACAGCTATCCAAATAGTCCTGGGGATTCTCTGAAGATGCACCGCTATAAGTAGTAGGAAAAAGCTTGGTGAACCTGTCCAACCTCCACAAAGCATCAATAGACATGGCTGCTCCATCACCGGCCTGAGCCACAAAAACAGGCTGAACTACCCAGCTGTTTAAGCTGCTGGAATCAACTGGGGAGCCATCTGCTTCGGAGTGCGAATAGCATGAGTTTGGGCTCCTCCCCCGTCCTGAGAGACGACTGGTGCTGCAGGTAGTAAACATGCCTGAGCGACACTCTCCATGAGGCCCACTAGGGGGACCGGAGCATCCTGGAGTAATGGGGTAGCGATGAACCCCTCGCGGACCTGAGCTGGCCCTACCGGAACTGTCTGGGCTGGAACCTCATCAGCAAACTATACCTTAGGCTCCGCCACTGAGGCTACTGCTCTGGGCTGAGGTCTGCCCCTGCCTCAGCCTTTAGCATGGCCTCGGCCCCTCGTAGGAATTGCAACTGGGGACTTGGGTTGCTGATCGGTGGATGAAAAAGCACGTGTTCTCGCCATCTGCGAGAGAATATAGTAGAAATTCAATTAGCATTGAGAAGTCAAATCGCACGATAGAGAAGAATAGATGTGAAGTCATTCCTAAACTCTGTAGCCTCTAGGGTATAAGCATAGACGTTTCCGTACCAATCCCTCAGACTCTACTAAGCTTGTCCGTGAATTATGAGACCTAAGCAACCTAGTGCTTTGAAACCAACTTTTCACGACCCGAATTTTCCACCATCGGGACCGTGATGGCGCCTAACATTGAACCCGCTAGGCAAGCCAACGTTACTAGTTATTTTATCTTGTTTCTTTTTTTTAACAGTTAACAGGTGATGTATAGAATAAGCGGAAATAAAAGTGCGGAATAACAGAATCAAATAACTAAATTAAATACTATTAGGAAATTCATAAGAACATAATAGAAATAAAATAGGAGGGGACACCAAGGCCTACGGTCATCTGCAAGACTACCTCGGAATCTCCATTGGACTGAAGGAAGCCTCTTCTATCTAATGTCCAAATGGGTCCAGTACCCGGATCTGCACAAAAAAATGTGCAGAGTGTAGCATCAGTACAACCGACCCCATGTACTGAGTAAGTGTCGAGCCTAACCTCGGTGAAGTAGTGACGAGGATAGGACACGACAACCAAATAAACCTGTGTTGTTTAATAATATACGGAGATAATAATAAGAATAAGAAATAAGAAACTAACGACGAAGGAGGGGGAACATGCTGAAGGGAGGAAATATCAAATAATGGAAACAACGAAGTAAAGCAACAAATTAGATATCAATTTAAGCAACATAAATAGTAGCACAAAAGAAAAACAAGTGCACGACATCACCCTTCGTGCTTTTATGCTCATCCTCACCAAATAATAAACAAAATTGGCACGACATCACTCTTCGTGCTTTTACTGTCATCATCACAAAATTGGTACGACATCACCCTTCATGGTTTTACTCTCATCATCACCAAATAATAAATAGAATCAGCACGACATCACCCTTCGTGCTTTTACACTCTCTCACAATATCATGCACGACATCACCCTTCATTCTTTAACAGTCTTCCTCACCCAAACAAATCAATAACAACAATTCTGCATGGAAATCAACAATATAAACAATAATAAAACCAAAACTTCCCGGCAAGGGAAAACAACAGTAGAATCAATATCATCCCGGCAACGGTAACAACTATAACCAATCTCACTTAGTTGTTTAACTTCACGTGGAAATTCTCAACTTGAACCAATACTCAACAATGATCAATACCAAGGAAATACCATCAACATGGATAATTATCAAATTAAACTCAACTAATGCTTAATGAAAAAATCACATAAATCATAATATTCGGCTCACGGACATGCTTGACACCAACGTATAGGTACTCGTCACCTCACCTATACGTTGAACATGATACCAGCACATATAAAATAGGACACCACACCTATTACCTCAAGCTATGGTTAAGCCAAACACTTACCTCGAATTTCACGGCCAACTCAAGCCTCAATTACCGCTTTCCCTTTAGAATTCACCTCCAATTCAATTGTATCTATACATAATTAGTTTAATAATATTAATAAATGCTAAATAATCCAACCCCAATGCTCAATTATGAGTTTTCTATCATTCTTCCCAAAAATTCAAAAATCGACCTCGTGCCCGCTTGATCAAAACACGACGTTCGAACTAAAATCCGGTCACCCATTCACCCACGAACCCGAATATGTAATTTTTGATACCTAATATTTCCTCAAATTATTTTCAAACTTGCATATAAGGTCTCAAAATTACTCTTTGCAATAATGAGTATTTTTTTCCTATTTTTCCATAATTTTATTTAAATTATTTCCCTGTTTATTTAATATTTCATATTTAAAATAATTCATAAATTATGCTCTAAATAATTTCTAAACATTTCCTAGATCAGTAAGTTATTTATAATCATTTTCTATCTATTAAAATCCAATTATTTCATAAATTGACCTATTGGGTCTTATTTAATTGCAATTACAACCATCTTTGCAATTATGGCCTAATTAGACATTTTATACCTTTTAAAATTCGAAATGTATGTTTTCTTACACTTACTAGTTAATTATCAGCCTCTCTCCGGCCACCTCCAGTCTCTCCCCTTATGACCACCAGCCGCCTTGAAGCCTTATCTCTCTGGTCTCTTCATCTTTGAGGCCTTCATGGGTTTCAACCATGCCAGACCACCACTAAAGCTCTGCCTGGGTTGTTTCCGGCCTTTCTCCGATGGGTTTTGACTCGATGGTGCTATAAATCTCTTATAACCTCTGTATTTCAAACGATTTCAACTCATTATTTTATGTTTTGAACTATCCTCTACTGGATCTTTACGGTTCTTCAAGTTTTAAGCATTTTTTCTCCTTTTGAAACTAGGGTTTCTCGACCCTGTTCTCAAAATGATTTTTCCTTTGATTTTTAAACATCTCTACTGTGTTTAAGCCATTATCTCCTGATTTTATGTTAGACCCTAAGTATTATGGGTTGTTCTTTGTTATTTGACTGTATGCATCCATGTATTCTCTATGATTCCTATTTAATCCGCTACTATGACCTCTTCCTATTAATTTCTATGAGTACCTCTTTGTGATGATAAGTGATTGCTGTTGAACTCTTGAAAGTTCCGACCTTTACCCTACTGGTTCTTTACTGGTTGATTTATATTGATTCAATTGTGTAAAAAATCCCCGCTTGTGATATTTTCCTTAAATACATGGTCCTGTATATTCTGCCTATAAGTCTGTACCAATTTTCGAATTACTTATATACCTGTGTGATGCTTTAAATTTCCTTAATTACTTGGGATTTCCTGTGATTGAATCCGAGATTCTCTTGATTGATTTCAAACGGATGCCCTATTTTACTTTATACACGGTTAGTTCAATCTTCCTTAATTACCCACTATGTACTTGGTTTCATTTGTGCATTACATGAATGTTTCTGCCCTAATCAGCCTTACTTGACTTTTTTTCTTTCCTTATTATGCCTTGACTATACCGTTTGAAACTAGATTCCTTAATTAAAGGAGTCCATTTTGTCTTAATTAGTGTTAATTGATTTTATTTCCATGTTTGTGCACTCCTCACCCATGAACTACTCGTCTTTGAAACTGTATAAAGAGTTATTTTCCCTCTTTGCAAACACGGATACATTGCATATCACGAACACCTACATCAATAAACATTCTTCTCTCTTGTGCTATTTCTCTCTTTTCTCTCTTGCTCTACTGTTGTTCCCTGCTATTATTAGCCGGCTGAAAAGCCAAGGCTAATATTGTGCTCATACTTGGATCTTACATTCTGTTGTGCTCTCTTGTTGCTGGTATGTCCTGATTAATTTAAGAGTCCCAAACCAACGTGGTTGTTACTACTTCAGTATATCATATTCTTAATTGTTTTCTACCTATGTTGCTACTGTTCAGTATGTAATTAACTCCCTGTTTGTTTGTTGATACTTGCCATGCTTATCTCTTAACATGTTTATGATTAAGTCAATACTTGCTTTACCTATTCTTGTATACGTCTGTTAGGCCATCTCTTTCATGTTCGTGTATCATGTGTCCCTGATTCCCCTGAACCTTTATCTGTTATTACCACTTATGACTTACATGATTATGACTATCGTTTGCTAGTAATCTTACCTGTTATACATGTATTCTGTTATTATCTACTATTATGTCTAAAACTTGACCATTTCTTGGTCCCTGAACCTCTTTGATTTCGTGTATTCATGCCTAGTGAGTCTCCGTATTTCCTTTGGCATTATGTGATCTATTTGTCCCTTTACCCCATAATCCTTGTGTGCAACTCTATATTGTTGAACTTTTGATCAATACTTGTGTCTGTTTTCTAAATTAATCTCTCAAAAACCACTCTCCAGTTTTGTAAAATCTTTTCTTCAAACTACGAATTTTCCTCTCCTTCTTGCACTTCACACTACTCTTAGAAATTAAGTCCTACCCCTTCGTATGAGAAATGCCTTGAGTACCTCTAAGCACTCATTGAACTCTGACACACAAGGCTGGTAATTCAACACTGCACTTGTCTCAACGTTTGGCAATTTGTTTGGGTGCTGGTATTGGCCAGGGACCCAATGAGGACCCTAGGGAGCTTTGCCGCACCGAGACCATTTTAAGGCTGTGAAACTCGAAAGGAGTGAGGTTGGAAGATTGGTCCTGATTGAAGGCTCCCTACAGAAGTAACTTCTTATTTTCCTTTTGCTAATGTAATTCATTATTATTGGTTTGTAATAACTTGTAAACGAATGTTTGGGGTTGGATAGTGAATATGGGGGGCTATGCATGCTTAGACTAGGAATGGGTAGAAAACATGCTTATAGGATTTTTATTTACTTATCTGTGCAATAGATAACCTGTCTAGGACATGCATTTCACGCATTAGAAATCCTGCTTTAGGTCCTTTACTTTCAGCATGTTATTATATTCATTTCGTATACCATGATCACAGCTAATAATTGCAACAAAGTAATAAGACTGTTATAAAGCATCACCACTGCATTTTCATAGTCACAGCCTATAGAAAGCATGTTTTAGGGTATTAATGAGTGCATTAGATATCATGTCCTTAGGATATACCTTTCAGCATGTTTGTTTTGAATCACAATTGTTGAACACCTAATCAGCATGTTTAATCTAATAATCCCATAAAAATGTGGTTAATTGGACGAAACGTTTTCTGCAAGTATATACCTCTTAAAATCAGAACTGAATATGCATGTTCACCCCGTTAAAATAATTAGGCAATGTGTACGACGCCTAGGCAAACTTTAGGCCTAATACGTACTAAAATCAAACTAATTGTGTTTTACTTATCTGGTTTAGGACCAATCAGTCTCTTTTAAAACTCTAGAACTCTACTGCTCTCACTCTTGTTTTTATCTCTCTAAAGTTCACTCTACTTTTATTAAAACTCCTACTCTATTTTAAAACAATCTTGAAGTTGTGCATTTACTTCCTCTTACTGATTTTCTGATTCTTGTTTCATTATGTTTTCAAACTACTGGGTTTCAAAGTTATCTCACTCTGCAAAAATCATTCTATTTCTGAATACTTTTTCTATATTCTATGCACTACTTTTCCCGAAATGATCTATTCAAGTCTTATAAACTACGGGATTCTCACACTCATTTTTGGATCACTGAATTTCAAAAATAAAAATCATTCCTGTTCCGCTCTGTCCCGTTCACTCCTGACTACTGGTACTCTGAAGGCTATCTCTCCCTTTACTAGAATAGTTTAAACTGCTGTATACTTTTAACTGCTGTCTCTAAACTACTGCATTTCTGAAAAAGTCAATCATCCTTTCAAGTTACTCAATCATGACTGAACCTTTGGCTTTCACTACTAAGTTTTTCCAATATCATATCCTTTTGAACCTTACTGTTTTAATTTAAGAATTCCCGTTTTAAACTCCCATCTTTGAGACTTTAATTGTGTTTGAGACGTGCTACTTACATGTCTACTTGTGGAGGGATCTGTGAGCCTTTATTTGTCTTTATATGTTCCCTTATGTGTAGTCCTATTGGTTATGTATGTCTCTTAGCATTTTGTCCTTTAAACCTAAGGGTTCATCCTAATACTTACCTTGTAGAAATAATAGTCCTAAATACCTTGTAGGACTTATAGGATGGGACGGTTAATGGCACGCAATAAGCACTCGTGACCAACACACACGCATTTTAAATAACATTTACGGGGTGGGAAGGGAAGAATACAGATATGATGACCGGTGCGCTAATACCACGTGTATCCGCCTCTTTGAGGAAGTGACATATCGGGTATTGCATTGATGTGATCCGTATTACTTTAAACCTAGGATAATCTCCTTAAATATTTTGTAATGTTATCAGAAACCTTTTTAATAAAATTTATGCTTTTGTGTGAAATCACCTCTTATCTGAGCCTTAGTTGTTTGTTTGTCCAAATTCACAAAACTTCTTGGCTGGGACCCATAGTTGTGGATCTTGAGGGGTGCCTAACACCTTTCCCTTGGGATACTTTCAAGCCCTTACCCAATCTCTGGTAATGCAAACTAGTTCAATGAGTTATCTACTTTAGGTGCCCTAACGCACCACAAAATCGTTAGGTGGCGACTCTTCCTTAAACCTCTTCCTTTAAGGAGTTGTCCAGAATGTCATAAACCCGATCTCTCCGTACCTAACCCGTGCAATAGGAAAAAGGGGCGCGACAGTAATTAGTTTCGGAATCCGACCCCAAATCGAGGTCTAAATTCCCAATTTGGTAAAATCCCTCATTCTCCCAAAATCCCTAAATTCTACCCTTAAAGAACAAGATTTAGGCCTAGAAATTTAATTTGTATTAATGGAAAATGAAGAAAATGAGTTAAAGAACACGAACCTATGGTTTGGTGATGAAATCCCTCTTCAAAAATTGCCTAAGGTCGGATTCTATGGTGAAAGATATGAAAATATGGTCTATTCCCATTCTTGCTATTGTTTTAAACCCCTAGACAGACCCTCTACGCGATCACGAGGGGTCTGATGCGTTCGCATAGCACTGGCCCTATAGGCCATCGCGTTCGTGAGCCTTTGGCTGCGTTCGCATAGGGTATTGACCCATCGCCTAGTCCCTACCTAATGCAGTGCGTTCGCGAGTGGCCAGACGCGTTCGCGTAGAGAAGCCCACCAGGGCTCCGCGTTCGCGTCATAGCCTATGCGTTCGCATAGAGTATTAGCTCCTCTCCCCCAGATCCCATCCTAAGGCTATGTGAACGCATCAGACCACTGGCGACATTCGCATAGTACAAACCCAGGCCCCTTCTCTGTTGTTCTTCTCGTTCGTGTGGGTTACCACGCATTCACATAGATTGAAACACCAGACACCAGAAAACAACAATCTCACTAGATTTTCTATGTACGAACCACTCTGGCACCGGTCCAAAACTCACCCGAGCTATTGGGGCTCTAAACCAAACATATACACAACCTTAAAAACATCCTACATACTTACTCGTGTGATTAAATCGCTAAAATAACTTCTTAAACAATGAATTTAGAATTACAATCAAAGAAAAACCTCAAGAACTTTCGAAGTTTTAAATTTCACAACTACGGGTCCGAATCACGTCATATGACCTCCGTTTCTTACCAAATTTTACAGGCATAACTAAAATACTATATTAAACTTGTACCGGGATCTATAACCAAAATACGGGACCGATACCATCAAATTTCAAATTAGCTCAATTTCCAAAAACTCTTATAATTTAAATTAAACTATTTCTTTCAAAAATTCATTTCTCGGGCTTGGGACCTCGGAATTCGATTATGGGCGTACGCCCAAGTCCCATAATTTCCTACGAACCCTTCGGGCCCGTCAAATTACAGGTCCGGGTCTGTTTACCCAAATGTTGACCGAAATCGACTTAAATTCAATTTTAAAGGCAAATTTGCATTTTCTCAGTTTTTCATATAAAAGCTTTCTAGATATAAGCTTGGACTGCGCACGCAAAACGAGGTGAGATAAAAAGAGGTTTTCAAGTCCTCGGAACACAATTTTGACTTGTAAAAACAATAGATGACCTTTTGGGTCATCACATTCTCCACCTCTAAAACAAACGTCCATCCTACAGACATAGAAAAGTACCTGAATCGGGAAAAAGATGGGGATACCGGCTCCGGATATCTGACTCGGACTCCTAGGTAGCTGCCTCGGCAGGCTGACCTCTCCACTGAACACGAACCAAAGGATAACTCTTCGATCTCAACTGACGAACCTACCGGTATAGAATGGCTACCGGCTCTTCCTCATAGGTCAAATCCTTGACAAACTGTACATTGCTGACGTCTAACACATTGGATGGATCACCGTGATACTTGCGAAGCATAGACACATGAAACACTGGATGCACAACTGATAAACTCGGTGGCAACACAAGTCTGTAAGCCACCCCTCCCACTCTATCGAGGATCTCAAAAGGACCGATGTACCTAGGGATTAGCTTGCCCTTCTTCCCAAATCTCATCACGCCCTTCATGGGCGACACCCGAAGAATCACTCACTCGCCAACCGTGAATGTTACATCAGGAACTCTACAGTTGGCATAACTCTTCTTCCTGGACTGAGCTGTAAGAAGTCTATCTTGAATAATCTTAACCTTATCCAAGGCATCCTGCACTAAGTCTGTACCCAGCAAACGAGCCTCTCCCGACTCAAACCATCCAACTGGCGACCGACACCGCCTACCATATAATGCCTCATAGGGAGCCATCGGAATGCTCGATTGATAGTTGTTGTTGTAGGCAAACTCAGCTAATGGAAAGAACTAATCCCAAGAACCTCCAAAGTCAATAACACAGGCTCGTAGTATATCCTCCAAAATCTTAATAGTACGCTCGCACTGTCCGTCTGTCTGAGAATGAAATGTTGTACTCAACTCGACCTGTGGGCGCAATTCACACTGAACTGCCCTCCAAAAATTCAAGGTAAAATGCGTACGTGGATCCGAAATAATAGACACGGGCACACTATGAAGACGAACAATCTCCCTAATGTAGATCTCTGCCAACTTCTCCGAAGAATAGGCAACTACCACAGGAATGAAGTGCGCCGACTTGGTCAGCCTATCCACAATAACCCATACTGGATCGAAATCCTTTAAGTCTGTGGCAGTCCAACAACAAAATCACTGGTGATACGCTCCCACTTCCACTCAGGAATCTCAATCTGGTGCAACAATCCACCAGGCCTTTGATGCTTGTACTTTACCTGCTGACAATTCAACACCAAGCTACATATGCCACAATATCCTTCTTCATCCTCCTCCACCAATAATGTTGCCGCAAATCCTGGTACATCTTTGCGACACTCGGATGAAAGGAGTACGGGGAACTATGGGTCTCCTCTAAAATCAACTCACGACGTCCATCCACATTGGGAACACAAATACGACCCTGCATCCATAAAACTCCATCATCGCCAACTGTAACCTTCTTGGCACCACCGTGTCCTGAAGGACAAGAAGATGAGGATCATCATATTGCCGATCTCGAATACGATCAAATATTGAAGAACGAGCAACTGTATAAGCTAGAACACGGCCAGGCTTATAACCATCTAATCTCATGAACTGATTGGTTAAAGCCTGAACATCCAAAGATAGTCGTCTCTCCCCGACCAGAATATATGCAAGGCTACCCATACTGGCTGACTTTCTACTCATAGCATCGGCCACCACATTGGCCTTCCCCGGATGATATAAGATGGTGATATCATAGTCTTTCAACAGCTCCAACCATCTCCTCTACCTCAAATTCAACTCTTTTTGCTTGAACAAGTATTGCAAACTCTTTTGATCCGTGAACACCTCACATGACACGCCATATATATAATGCCTCCAAATCTTCAGCGCGTGAACAATGGATGCTAGCTCCAAATCATGGAATGGATAATTCTTATCGTGGATCTTCAACTGTCGCGAAGCATATGCAGTAACCTTTCCATCTTACATCAACACCGCACTAAGTCCAATACGAGATGCATCATAATACACAGTATATGGCCCTGAACATGTGGTAAAAACCAACACCGGCAGCGTAGTCAAAGTTGTTTTGAGCTTCTGAAAGCTCGCCTCACACTCATATGACCACCTGAACTTGGCAATCTTCTAGGTCAATCAGGTCATCAGGGCTGCAATAGACGAAAACCCCTCCACAAACCGATGGTAATAGACCATGAAACCCAGGAAAATCTGGATCTCTGTGACTGAGTTGGGTCTAGGCAAATCCTTGACTGCTGAAATCTTCTTAGGATCCACCTGAATACCCTCTACTGATACAACATGATCCAAGAATGAAACTGAACTCAACCAAAACTCACATTTCGAAAACTTTGCATATAACTGACTGTTCTGTAGAGTCTGGAGAACGACTCGAAGGTGCTGCTCATGCTCCTCCCGGCTGCAGGAATAAATCAGAATATCATCAATGAAGACAATCACGAAGGAATCCAAATAAGGCCTGAACACTCGGTTCATCAAGTCCATGAAAGTTGCTGGGGCATTTGTCAACCCCAATGACATCACTAAGAACTCATAATACCCATACCGAGTGCGAAAAGATGTCTTAGGGACATCAGATGCCCTAATCCTCAACTGATGGTAGCCAGATCTCAAATCAATCTTTGAAAATACTTTGGCACCCTGAAGCTTATCAAACGATTCATCAATCCTCTGCAATGGATACTTGTTCTTGATGGTGAACTAGTTCAATTGCCGATAATCTATGCACATCCTCATCGACCCATCCTTCTTCTTAAAAAACAAGACCGGCGCACCTCAAGGTCCGACACTAAGCCGAATAAAGCTTTTATCAAGCAAATCCTACAATTGTTATTTCAACTCCTTCAACTCTGGCGGGGCCATACGATATGGCGGGATAGAAATGGGATAAGTGCCCGGAGCCAAATCAATGTAAAAGTCAATATCCCTGTCGGGTGGCATACCCGGCAGGTCTGCCGGAAACACCTCTACAAACTCACGGACCACGAGCACAGAATCCATAGAAGGAACCTCAGCACTGGAATCACGAACATAAGCTAGATAGGACAAACACCCCTTCTCGACCATACGCCGAGCCTTCATGTAAGAGATAACCCTGCTGGAAGAATGACCAGGAGCCCCTCTCCACTCCAGTCGAGGCAACCTCGACAACGCTAAGGTCACGGTCTTTGCATGACAGTCAAATATTGCATGGTAAGACGACAGCCGATCCATCCCCAAAATGACATAAAAAATCCACCATATCAATGAGTAGAAGATCTACACTGGTCTCAAGACCCCCAATAACCACAACACTTGAACGGTAGACACAATCTACCATAATAGAATCACCCACCGGCATAGACACATATACAAGAGTACTCAGAGAATCACGAGGCATAACCAAATAAGGAGTAAATTAAGATGACACATAGGAATACGTGGACCCTAGATCAAATAAAATCGAAGCATCCCTGCTGCAAACTAGAACCATACCTGTGATAACTGCATTGGAGGCCTCAGCCTCAAGTCTGGATTTAATAGCATAACATCGGGGCAGAGCCTCACCAGTGTGAACTATATCCTTGGGACGGCCTCCCGCTGGCTGACTTCTACCTCTAACGACACTTCTACCTCTAACGGCCTAACTTCCACCTCTAACACCTCGACCCCCACCCCTAGCTGGCTGAGCTAGTGGTGGAACATCTGGTGCTGTAACTATGGAGCGAGAACCCTGATGCTGAGAACGGCTCGAGGGCA
Organism: Nicotiana undulata; assembly: GCA_005239495.1. Classification (NCBI taxonomy): domain Eukaryota; kingdom Viridiplantae; phylum Streptophyta; class Magnoliopsida; order Solanales; family Solanaceae; genus Nicotiana; species Nicotiana undulata. The sequence goes on from ML283088.1 coordinate 39,695, forward strand.
AAACATAGAAATGTGCCCCGGACCACCACAAGTATAACAAGATCTCGGCTGCTGAGACTGCTAACCCAGAAACTGACCATGACTACCGGATAACCACCCTGAAAACTCTGGAGCGGCGGTGAACTGATAGGAGTTGGTGGTGCACTGTAGGGCAACTAATCAGAATACTGCATATGAGAACCACGACCACCTAGAGCACCGCGAGACACCTGAAGTGCTGAATGATATGGCCTAGGAGGATGGCCGCTACCAAAAGAATCCCTGCCTCCAAATGAGGAACCACTAAACTTCCAAAATGACGGGACCTCTTGTCAGACCCCTGACCACTCCCCTGTAATAAAACCATTTCCAGTCATCTGGCCACATTGGATGCATCCTAGAAAGAAATATCACTCTCTCCCTCCTTCGCCATATGCAATCTGATTGGCTGAGCTAGTCCCTTAATAAATCTCCTCACCCTCTCTCTTGGTGGGAAGTATCATAATAGCATGATGGGCCAACGTAATGAATCTGGTCTCATACTGAGTGACGGTCATAGAACCTTGCTGGAGACGTTCAAACTGCCTCCGATGATCCTCTCTCTGAGTGATAGGAAGGAACTTCTCCAGAAACAACTCGGGGAACCTTTCCCAAGTCGAAGGCGGTGATACAGCTGGTCTAGCCAAACAATAATCTCTCCACCAAGTATTGGCGGACCTGACAGACGAAAAGTAGCAAAGTCGACCCCAGTATCTCCACTAGACTTAAGGCAGCCTCCTCTACTAAGGTCTAAAGGGTCCAGTACCGGGATCTGCATAAAAAATATGCACAATGTAGCATTAGTACAACCGACCCCATGTACTGAGTAATTGTCGATCCTAACCTCGGCGAAGTAGTGACGAGGCTAGGACAAGACAACCAAATAAACCTGTGCAGTTTAATCGTATACAGAGACAATAATAACAAAAAGAAATAAGCAGCTAACTACGAAGGAAAGGGGAACACGGTGAGGGGAGGAAATTTCAAATAATGGAAACAACGAAGTAAAGGAACAAATTAGATATCAATTTAATCAACAGAAATAATAGCACAAAAAAAAACAAGTGCACGACATCACCCTTCGTGCTTTTACTCTCATCCTCACCAAATACAAAACCGAATTGACACGGCATCGCCCTTCGTGCTTTTACTCTCATCCTCACCAAATAATAAATAGAATCGACACGACAACACCCTTCGTGCTTTTACTCTCATCCTCACCAAATAATAAATAGAATCGGCATCACCCTTCGTGCTTTTAATTCCATAATATGGCACGACATCTCCCTTCGTGCTTTTACACTCTCTCACAATATCATGTACGACATCACCCTTCGTGCTTTAACACTCTTCCTCACCCAAACAATTCAATAACAACAATCAGGCATGGAAATCAACAATATAAACAATAATAAAACCAAAACGTCCCGGCAAGGGAAAACAACAGTAGAATCAATATCATCTCGGCAAAGGAAACAACTATAACCAATGTCACTTAGTTTTTTAACTTCAAGTGGAAATTCTCAACTTGAACCAATACTCAACAATGACCAATACCAAGGAATTACCACCAACATGGATAATTATCAAATTAAACTAAAGTAATGTTTAATGAAAAAATCACATAAATCATAATATTCGGCTCACGGGCATGCTTGACACCAAAGTATGGGTACTCTTCACCTCACCTATACGTTGATCATGATACCAGCACCTAGAAAATAGGACACCACACCTATTCCCTCAAGGAGTAAATTAAGATGACACATAGGAATACGTGGACCCTAGATCAAATAAAATCGAAGCATCCCTGCTGCAAACTAGAACCATACCTGTGATAACTGCATTGGAGGCCTCAGCCTCAAGTCTGGATTGAATAGCATAACATCGGGGCAGAGCCCCACCACTGTGAACTATATCCTTGGGACGGCCTCCCGCTGGCTGACCTCTACCTTTAACGACACTTCTACCTCTAACGGCCTAACTTCCACCTCTAACACCTCGACCCCCACCCCTAGCTGGCTGAGCTAGTGGTGGAACATCTGGTGCTGTAACTATGGAGCGAGAACCCTGATGCTGAGAATGGCTCGAGGCTCGAGGGAAAAATCTAGAAATGTGCTCCGGACCACCACAAGTATAACAAGATCTCGGCTGCTGAGACTGCTAACCCTGAAACTGACCATGACAATCGGATAACCACCCTGAAAACTCTGGAGCGGCGGTGCACTGATAGGAGTTGGTGGTGCACTGTAGGGCAACTAATCAGAATACTACATATGAGAACCACGACCACCTAGAGCACCGCGAGACACCTGAAGTGCTGAATGATATGGCCTAGGAGGATGGCCGCTACCAAAAGAATCTCTGCCTCCAAATGAGGAACCACTGAACTTCCAAAATGACGGGACCTCTTGTCAGACCCCTGACCACTCCCCTGTAATAAAACCATTTCCACTCATCTGGCCACATTGGATGCATCCTAGAAAGAAATATCACTCCCTCCCTCCTTCGCCATATGCAATCTGATTGGCTGAGCTAGTCCCTTAATAAATCTCCTCATCCTCTCTCTTGGTGGGAAGTATCAAATAGCATGATGGGCCAACGTAATGAATCTGGTCTCATACTGAGTGACGGTCATAGAACCCTGCTGGAGACGTTCAAACTGCCTCTGATGATCCTCTCTCTGAGTGATAGGAAGGAACTTCTCCAGAAACAACTCGCGGAACCTTGCCCAAGTCAAATGCGGTGATCCAGCTGGTCTAGCCAAACAGTAATCTCTCCACCAAGTATTGGCGGACCTGACAGACGAAAAGTAGCAAAGTCGACCCCATTGGTCTCCACTTCCCCATGTTCTGTAGAAACTCGTGATAGCTATCAAAATAGTCCTGGGATCCTCTGAAGATGCACAAATATAAGTAGTAGTAAAAAGCTTAGTGCACCTGTCCAACCTCCACAAAGCATCAGCAGACATGGCTGCTCCATCATCAGTCTGAGACACAACACCTGGCTGAGTTACCCTAGTTGTCTGAGCTGCTGGAGTCTGAAACTGAGGAGCCATCTACTTTGGAGTGCGAGTAGCGGCAGTTTGGGATCCTCCCCCATCCTGAGAGACGGCTGGTGCTGCATCAAGTAAACCTGCTTGAGCGACACTCTCCATGAGGCCCACTAGACAGACCAGAGCATCCTGGAGTAGTGGGGTAGCGATGAACCCCTCGGAGACCTGAGTTGGCCCTACCGAAACTGTCTTGGCAGGAACCTCATCAGCAAACTCTACCTGAGGCACTACCATTGGGGCTGCTGCTCTAGGATGAGCTCTGCCCCTGCCTCGGCCTCTGTCACGGCCTCGGCCTCGTCCTCGGCCTCTGTCACGGCCTCGGCCTCGTCCTCGGCCCCTCGTAGGAGCTGCAACTGGGTATTCGGGCTACTGATCAGTGGATGAAGAATAACGTGTTCTTTCCATCTGAAAGAAGAATAGAGTAGAAATTCAATTAGCATCGAGAAGTAAAATCGCACGATAGAGAAGAATAGATGTGAAGTCATTCCTAAACTTTCTAGCCTCTGAGGTATAAGCACAGACGTCTTCGTACCGATCCCTCAAACTCTACTAAGCTTGTCCGTGAATTGTGAGACCTAAGCAACCTAGTGCTTTTATACCAACTTGTCACGACTCGAATTTCCTACCGTCGGGACCGTGATGGCACCAAACATTAAACCCGCTAGGCAAGCCAACATTACTGGTTATTTTATCTTGTTTCTTTGTTTTAACAGATTACAGGTGATGTATAGAATCATCTGAAATAATAGTGCGGAATAACAGAATCAAATAACTCAATTAAATACTATTACAAAATTCATAACAACTACTCCCAGAATTGGTGTAACATTTTCACGGAGTGTTTACGAATACTACATATAAGGGTCCGAAAAAAAGTAAAGACATATGTCTTAGAATAAATAAGAACCAAAAAAGAAATAAAATAAGCGGGGACGCCAAGTCATGCGGACGTCTGCAGGACTACCTCGGAATCTCCACTGGACTGAAGGCAGCCTCCTCTACTAAGGTCTAAAGGGTCCAGTACCGGGATCTGCATAAAAATATGCACAATGTAGCATTAGTACAACCGACCCCATGTACTGAGTTATTGTCGATCCTAACCTCGGCGAAGTAGTGACGAGGCTAGGACAAGACAACCAAATAAACCTGTGCAGTTTAATCGTATACAGAGACAATAATAACAAAAAGAAATAAGCAGCTAACTACGAAGGAAAGGGGAACACGGTGAGGGGAGGAAATATCAAATAATGGAAACAACGAAGTAAAGGAACAAATTATATATCAATTTAATCAACAGAAAAAATCGCACAAAAAAAAAAAAACAAGTGCACGACATCACCCTTCGTGCTTTTACTCTCATCCTCACCAAATACAAAACCGAATTGACACGGCATTGCCCTTCATGCTTTTACTCTCATCCTCACCAAATAATAAATAGAATCGACACGACAACACCCTTCGTGCTTTTAATACCATAATATGGCACGACATCTCCCTTCGTGCTTTTACACTCTCTCACAATATCATGTACGACATCACCCTTCGTGCTTTAGCACTCTTACTCACCCAAACAATTCAATAACAACAATCATGCATGGAAATCAACAATATAAACAATAATAAAACCAAAACGTCCCGGCAAGGGAAAACAACAATAGAATCAATATCATCTCGGCAAAGGAAACAACTATAACCAATGTCACTTAGTTTTTTAACTTCAAGTGGAAATTCTCAACTTGAACCAATACTCAACAATGACCAATACCAAGGAATTACCACCAACATGGATAATTATCAAATTAAACTAAAGTAATGTTTAATGAAAAAATCACATAAATCATAATATCCGGCTCACGGGCATGCTTGACACCAACGTATGGGTACTCTTCACCTCACCTATACGTTGATCATGATACCAGCACATAGCAAATAGGAAACCACACCTATTCCCTCAAGCTAAGGTTAAGCCAAACACTTACCTCGAATTCCACGGACTCAAGCCTCAATTACCGCTTTCCCTTTAGAATTCGCCTCCAATTCAATTGTATCTAGACATAATTAGCTTAATAATATCAATAAATGCTAAATAATTAAACCCCAATTCTTTATTATGACTTTTCTATCATTCTTGCCAAAAAGTCAAAAATCGACCCGATCATCCATCCACCCACGAGCCCGAATATGTAATTTGTTTCGGAATCCAACCCCAAATCGAGGTCTAAATTCCCAATTTTGTAAAATCCCTAATTTCTACCCTTAAAGAAAAATATTTAGGCCTAGAAATCTAATGGGTGTTAATGCAAAATGTAGAAAATGAGTTAAAGAACACGAACCTATGGTTTGGTGATGAAATCCCTCTTCAGAAATCTCCCAAGGTCGGATTCTATGGTGGAAGATATGAAAATATGGTCTATTCCCATTTTTGCTACTGTTTTAAACCCCTGGACAGGCCCTCTACGCGATCGCGAGGGGACTGATGCGTTCACATAGCACTGGCCCTATTGGCCATTGCGTTCGCGATCCTTTGGCCGCGTTTGCATAGGGTATTGACCCATCTCCCGGTCCCCACCTAATGCAGTGCGTTCGCGAGTGGCCAGACGCGTTCGCGTAGAGCAACCCACCCAGGGCTCCGCATTCGCGTCATGGCCTATGCGTTCACATAGAGTATTAGCTCCCCCCTTAGATCTCATCCTAAGGCTACGCGTTCGCGAGCCACTGGCCGCGTTCGCATAGTAAAAACCTAGGCCCCTTCCCTGTTTCTCTTCGCGTTCGTGTGGGTTACCACGCATTCGCATAGAGCGAAACACCTGACACCAGAAAACAACAATCTCACCAAAGTTTCTAAGTCCAAACTACTCTGACGCCTGTCCAAAACTCACCCGAGCCCTCGAGGCTCCAAACCAAACATGTACACAACCTTAAAACATCCTACAGACTTACTCGTGCAATCAAATCGCGAAATTAACATCTTAAACAACGAATTTAGCATTAAAATCAAAGAAAAACATCAAGAACTGTCAAATTTTCCAATTTCACAACTACTGGTCTGAATCACATCATATGACCTCCGTTTCTTACTAAATTTTATAGGCATCACTCAAATACTATATTAAACCTGTACCGGCTCTGGAACTAAAATACGGGCCCGATACCATCAAATTTTAAATATAGCCAAATTTTAAAAAACTCAAATAATTTCAATTAAACAATTTCTTTCAAAAATCCTTTTCTCGGGCTTGGGACCTCGAAATTCGATTTCGGGCAAACGCCCAAGTCCCATATTTTCCTAAGGACCCTTCGGGTTAAATTCAATTTTAAAGGCAAAATTAACATGTTTCTCAGTTTTTCATATAAAAGCTTTCCGGATATACGCCTGGACTACGCACACAAAACGAGGTAAGATAGAAGGAGGTTTTAAAGTCCTCAGAACATAGTTTAACTTTTAAAAACTAGAGATCACCTTTTGGGTCATCACATCAACATTTCCCCGGTCATAGCTGCTTCTCATCCCTCCACACCAACAAATTCATGACCATCGACCCTAGTTGCTCATTCGCCGCCAACACCAACTGTATCTCCTCAACCGGCAACAAATGATTGAGAATAGGGTGCTTCTCCTCCTCGGTCTCCCGACCACGAGAATTTGGGGCACAATTATTCAACCTCTTTCCTAGATCTTCTAGGGAGGAGAAACACCACTCTTTCGGTTTTGAAAGAGTGCCATCTTTTGTCCAATCCACTGGAGCTTGCCAATTATCTATAGTCGTTGGCTTTAGAGAAAGATTGGGAAAAAATGCGCTCCTTTTCAGGGGAGTGCTGGATAAACAATGACATGCACGGCGTGGCGCAGGTATTGTAAATTTTTTCTTATATCTTCTTTTCCATTTACCTGCTACAATGGAAATCCTAACTTTTGATATTCTTTTTTATAGGCCAATTTTCTTGCTTCTGAAGGTCTACAGAGACTGATCCTTGATAAGAAAAGACTTGCTTCCGAGCGGGATCAACTGTGTGCCAAAAGGAACAAACTTGATACACGCCTCACGGTGTTGAAGGTAAAAGCTACTGAGATGGGCGGGCTTGAGGCCCTATTTCTGAAAAGAAAACAAGATAAAATGGCTCATAGCCAAGAAGCCACTCAATTACACGAACACCTTCAAGAGGCTTATGACTAAGCAGGCTGAGCTCCATGACGCTGTGCTTCCTGCTGCCGAGTGAGAGTCTACCTATGAAGAGCAAATAAATAATTTGAAGGCAGACTTAAGCTCCACACTGAGGAGGCCAATGCTACCGAGGAACAGAGGGCCAAGATGCAGTAGAGGCTCAAAAGGGCCATGGATCAAAACCGTATTCACTCGTCTACAAATGTTGAGCTTGATTCTCGCCTCAATGCCTTGAGATATGAAAGGGACGGCCTCCGGGCAGAAATTGATAGACTCCAAGAAAAGCTCCAGGATCGAGAGGATTCCCTCGTATTTGATAAGAATTGTTCTATATATTATACAAAGAGGAAAACCTTGGAAGAGGCGAAAGGGGGTATCTTCGATATTGATGATTGCATAGTCAAGTCCCGAGAACTGAAGCTAACTGCTTGAGAAAATCTTTCCGCTCAGCCCGCTGCAACTGACTCTCTAGGTATTGGTTCCAAGAACTCGAAATAGAAGGGAGTTTAAGGAAGATGAATATGAAGGCCCCGAACCGGTAGTGGATCCACCTTCCTCTAGCGGGGGAAATGTGAATCCCTCTTTCCCATCGGGTTCCGTGGGAAATGATGCATAGTTTTGTTTTTCCCCTTTTTGTGCTCTGTAATTGTGCCAACTCTTTCACCGAGTGTGGCGTTTGATAAATAATAAGGAATTTTTACTTAAGTTTTATGTAACATATATTCCCTTTCTGTTGAATTGATTAAAGCTTTGAGTATATTTTCATCTGATAGCTTTTGATTTCGGGCACGAATTATTCTAGAATCAACCCTTTACTATGAAGGTTTCATAAGAGAGAACCTTTATGTTTACGAAGCTTTTGAATAGAACGTCTCATGTTCATTTTGGCACAAGCATTTGATGTTTTTGTTAACTTTCAAATGATAAAATTTACTCATTATTTGGACAAGAAATAGGATAAAAATAAAAGGGCTTTATTTTATTCCTTCTATATTTAAAAGTACATAATCATTCATTTGCTAAAGTAAATAAAACTGCCAATACATGTAGCTAATTTGTACAACTTATCTCGATGAGGTTGATCAAACAACTCCCAGTCCTGATGAGATATTATTGTTCCCAATTCTATTAGTCTCCGATTTTTGTAGCATTATTGCTGCAGTATCATATACTATTTCCCCCAGTGTTTGAATGTGAAGTATGAGAATTGGAACACTGGACGTCTTGCTTCATAGGTGGAAATAACTTGTGAACTATTAAGTAATCTCTTTTAGTGACGGAAGGCAAAGATTGCCATCATACCGCTTTCCATTTAGAATTCGCCTCCAATTCATTGTATCTAGACATAATTAGCTTAATAATATCAATAAATTGCTAAATAATTCAACCCCAATGCTTTATTATGAGTTTTCTATCATTCTTCCCAAAAAGTCAAAAATCGACCCCGATCAACCAATTACCCATGAGCCCGAATATGTAATTAGTTTCAGAATCCGACCCCAAATCGAGGTGTAAATTCCCAATTTTGCAAAATCCCTAATGCTCCCAAAATTTCTAATTTCTACTCTTAAAGAACAAGATTTAGGCCTAGAAATCTAATGGGTGTTAATACAAAATGTAGAAAATGAGTTAAAGAACACGAACCTATGGTTTGGTGATGAAATCCCTCTTCAAAAATCGCCCAAGGTCGTATTCTATTGTGGAAGATATCAAAATATGGTCTTCTCCCATTTTTGCTACTATTTTAAACCCCTGGACAGGCCCTCTACGCGATCGCGAGGGGTTTGATGCATTCGCATAGTACTGGCCCTATTGGCCATTGCGTTCGCGAGCCTTTGGCCGCTTTTGCATAGGGTATTGACCCATCTCCCGGTCCCCACCTAATGCAGTGCGTTCGCGAGTGGCCAAACGCGTTCGTGTAGAGCAACCCACCCAAGGTTCCGCATTTGCGTCATGGCCTATGCTTTCACATAGAGTATTAGCTCCCCCCCCCATATCCCATCCTAAGGCTACGCGTTAGCGAGCCACTGGCCGCGTTCACATAGTGAAAACCTAGGCCCCTTCCTTGTTGCTCTTCGCGCTCGCGTGGGTTACCACGCGTTCGCATAGAGCGAAACACTAGACACCAGAAAACAACAATCTCACCAAATTTTCTAAGTCCAAACCACTCTGACGCCTGTCCAAAACTCACCCGAGCCCTCGAGGCTCCAAACCAAACATGTACACAACCTTAAAAACATCCTACGGACTTATTCGTGCGATCAAATCGCGAAAATAACATCTTAAAATCAGAGAAAAACATCAAGAACTTTCAAATTGTCAAATTTCACAACTACTGGTCCAAATCACGTCATATGACCTCCGTTTCTTACTAAATTCTATAGGCATCACTCAAATACTTTATTAAACCTATACCGGCTCAGGAACTAAAATACAGGCCCGATACCATCAAATTTCAAATATAGCCAAATATAAAAAAACTAAAATAATTTCAATTAAACAATTTCTTTCAAAAATTCTTTTCTCGGGCTTGGGACCTCGGAACTCGATTTCGGGCATACGCCTAAGTCCCATATTTCCTAAGGACCCTTCGGGACCGTCAAATCACGTGTACGGGTCCGTTTACCCAAAATGTTGACCGAAGTCAAATTAAATTCAATTTGAAAAGCAAAATTAGCATGTTTCTTAGTTTTTCATAATAATGCTTTCCGGATATACGCCCGGATTGCGCACAAGAAAAGAGGTAAGATAGAAGGAGGTTTTCAAGGCCTCGGAACATAGTTTTGACTTTTACAAACAAGAGATCACCTTTTGGGTCATCACATCAACATTTCCCCTGTCATAGCTGCTTCTCATCCCTCCACACCAACAAATTCATGCCCATCGACCCTAGTTACTCATTCTCCGCCAGCACCAACTTTATCTCCTCCACCGGCAACGATGATTGAGAAAAGGGTGCTTCTCCTCCTCGGTCTCCCGACCACGGGAATTTGGGGCACAATTATTCAACCTCTTTCCTAGATCTTCTAGGGAGGAGAAGCACCACTCTTTCGGTTTCGAAAGGGTGCCATATTTTGTCCAATCCAGTGGAGCTTGCCAATTATCTATAGTCGTTGGCTTCAGAGAAATATTGGGAAAAATGCGCTCCCTTTCAGGGGAGTGCTGGATAAACAATGACATGCACGACGTGGCGCAAGTATTGTAATATTTTTCTTATATCTTATTTTCCATTTACCTGCTGCAATGGAAATCCTAACTTTTGATATTCTTTTTTATAGGCCAATTTTCTTGCTTCCGAAGGTCTACAGAGACTGATCCTTGATAAGAAAAGACTTGCTTCCGAGCGGGATCAACTGTTGGCCAAAAGGAACCAACTTGCTACGCGCCTCACGGTGTTAGAGGTAAAAGCTACTGAGATGGGCGGGCTTGAGGCCCTATTTCAGAAAAGAAAACAAGATAAAATGGCTCACAGCCAAGAAGCCACTCAATTACACGAACACCTTCAAGAGGCTTATGACTAAGCAGGCTGAGCTCCATGACGATGTGCTTCCTGCTGCCGAGTGGGAGTCTTCTTATGGTGATAAAATAAATAATTTGAAGGCAGACTTACGCTCCAAACTGAGGAGGCCAATGCTACCTAGGAACAGAGGGCCAAGATGCAGTAGAGGCTCAAGAGGGCCATGGATCAAAACCAGATTCACTCGTCTACAAATGTTGAGCTTGATTCTCGCCTCAATGCCTTGAGATCTGAAAGGGACGGCCTCCGGGACAAAAATGATAGACTCCAAGAAAAGCTCTAGGACCAAGAGGATTCCATCGTATTTGAGAATACTTATTCTATATATCATACAAAGAGGAAAACCTTGGAAGAGGCCAAAGAGGGTATCTTCGATATTGATGATTGCATAGTCAAGTCCCGAGAACTGGAGCTAACTGCTTGAGAAAATCTTCTCGCTCAGCTCGATGCAACTGACTCTCTAGGTACTGGTTCCAAGTACTCGAAATAGAAGGGAGTTTAAGGAATATGAATATGAAGGCCCCGAACCGGTAGTGGATCCATCTTCCTCTACCGGGGGAAATGTGAATCCCTCTTTCCCATCGGGTTCCGAGGGAAATGATGCATAGTTTTGTTTTTTTCCCTTTTTTGTGCTCTGTAATTGTGCCAACTCTTTCACCGAGTGTGGCGTTTGATAAGTAAATAAGAAATTTTTACTTAAGTTTTATGCAACATATATTCCCTTTCTGTTGAATTGATTAGCTGTGAGTATATTTTCATCTTATAGCTTTTGATTTCGGGCACGAATTATTCTAGAATCAACCATTTACTATGAAGGTTTCATAAGAGAGAACCCTTATGTTTACGAAGCTTTTGAATAGAACGTCTCATGTTCATTTCGGCACAAGCATTTGATGTTTTTGTTAACTTTCAAATGAAAAAATTAAATCATTATTTGGACAAGAAATAGGATAAAAATAAAAGGGATTTATTTTATTCCTTCTATATTTAAAAGTACATAAGCATTCATTTGCTAAAGTAAATAAAAGTGCAAATACATGTAGCTAATTTGTACAACTTATCTCGATGGAGTTGATCAAACAACCCCCAGTCCTAATGAGATATTGTTGTTCCCGGTTCTATTAGTCTCCTATTTTTGTAGCATTATTGTTGGAGTATCATATACTTTTCCCCCAGTGTTTGAATGTGAAGTATGAGAATTGGAACACTGGACGTCTTGCTTCATAGGTGGAAACAACTTGTGAACGATTAAGTAATCTTTTTTAGTGACGAAAGGAAAAGATTGCCATCATACCAAAGATCACTTAACCATCCACATAACTATTTTACCATCAATGTGATAGTCTACGTGCCTTGATATCTAAAGGTATTTCCTTTGCTGATGATTTCCTTTTGTATTATGTTTTTCGTTGCTGCCTCGTTAAAAACCTTGCCAGAAAAATCTGAATGGGAGAAAAACTGGATGAATGGAAAAAGTATTAGCACATTCTTCTAGTATTGATAGGAACCATCAATAGTAATACCTTTTGAGGGGAGTCACGTTCCAATTGTTGGGAATTTTGACTCCATACTGATCTTCCAACTCGTACGACCCTTTACCGGTGATAGCTGACTCAGTAAGGGCCTTCCATTATCGGTCCCAGCTTTCCAGCGTTGACTTCCCAAGTGCTCCGAGACACCCTTCTCAAAATGAAGGCTCTTACTTTGAAATAACAGAGGTTGGCCACGCGATTATAATATCTTTCCATCCCCTGCTTCTGAGCGTCCTTGTGTTAATCGAGCAAGTCCATCCTCACCAATAATGCTTCAATGTTTTCTTCATCATTTGTTCGAGAAAACCTTAGAGTTTCTTCCCCCACTTCCACAGGTAGCTCATCGGGCCATTTGCGCTTAATATCTTCTAAGGTTTTCTTTAAGTTTGAATGATACCTTGTTGGTTGATTTTTCCTGCCCGTTAGAACTGGGTTGGTATGGTAAAGATGTAACTCTTGATTTTTAGTCCTTCTAGAAATTTGGTGACTTTTGAGCCTATGAATTGCAGTCAGTTGTCACAAGAAATTTCTTTTGGTATTCCGCATCGGCAGACTTTGTGTTCCTATATGAAATCCATCATTTCACGATCACTGATCGTTTGGTAAGGTCAACCTATTTTGTAAAGTGTTCAGCTAAATCCATCACTTCAGAACGAGCGTCTTTGCGTTCTGTTCCATCTGAGTCCAATAATAACCTGCCCCGATCAAATTTAGAACTAATGAATCTGAACCGGAGTGATTACCGCAAACTCCTTCGTGGACTTCCCTCATCACGTAGTCCGCCTCTGAGGCCCCTAGACCAGGCCAAAGGCCCTTGGTATGATCATTTGTATAATTGCGCATCTAGGCAATAACAAGCTACTTTAGTTCGTAATGCCCGATGATGCCTTGGGGTCTTTGGGTAACCTACCATGATGAAGGTACTCGACACATTCCTCCAGATCCAGACCAAGTGCAGATGCTAGATAATTGTACCGAAGGCAGACCCTTTCATCTCCGTGGATTACCCCAAATTGCCCAATGCGTCCGCTTCTACATTTGCTTCCCTTGGAATGTGTATGATTGACCATTCCCTAAAACATGCAAGCTATTCTTAAACCTCGTTTACAAATTGTTGCATGCGCTCTTCCTTTTTATCGGAAATCCCATACACTTGGTTTACTACTAGTTGGGAGTCGCATTTTACTTCGAATGACCTCGGAGCATAGTCCCTGAGCTAATTCAAGTCCTGAAATCAAAGCCTCATACTTGGCTTTATTGTTAGTTGACGAAATAGTTTTAATGACATGTCTCAGGGTTTTAGCCGGAGGGCATGACTAGAACTACCCCGGGATCAGACCTTTTTACATTGGAAGATACATCCATGAACATGTTCCAAACTCCCGATGTCATTTTTGAAACCAGCACTTCTTCCTTAGCAGCCTAGGACATTAAGTCGGGGCTGAAATCAGCCTAAAAGTTTGCCAAACCTACGACTAGATTGCAGTCTTGGGTTTATACTCAATGTCAAACTTACTAATTTCTATTGTCCATTTAGCTAAACAGAGTGACAATTCAGGCTTGTAAAGGACATTCCTTAAAGGAATGGTTGACACAACGGCTATCAGATGCCACCGAAAATAAGGCCTAAGCTTACGCGAGGAAACTATAAGAGCCAAGCCCAACCTTTTGGGTGTAGGTAATGAGTTTATGCTCCCAAGAATATCTTACTAACATAATAAATGGGAAACTACGTATCTTCTTCCTCTCGGGAAAAAATGGCACTTACCGCTACCTCCGAGACTGATAGATATGTCAACAACTATTCACCTTCCCCTGACTTTTATAGTAACAGGGTGCTAGATAGGTACCTTTTTAGGTCTTTCAGTGCTTGTTGATATTCTGGATTCCACTCGAAACTATTCTTGTTTTTTCGTAGTGAAAAGAAGTGATGGAACTTTTTCAAGGATCTCGAGATGAATCTGCTCAGAGCCGCTAACCTCTCGGTCAACCTCTACACTTATTACATGTTTGTCAATTGGTTCGAAATGTTCTCGATAGCTTTGAATTTTTTGGGATTTAACTCGATCTCTCTTTACGAGACCAGAAACCCCAAGAACTTATCAGAACCAACCCTGAACACACATTTTTCCGGGTTGAGTTTCATATTATTGTTCCTTAGAATGTCAAAATTCACTTGGAGGCATTTTAATTGATCTCCTGCATTCAAAGACTTTACTAACATGTCATCAATGTATACCTCCATTGTTTCGCCTATCTGATTTTCAAACATTTTCTTAACGAGCCTATGATAAGTGGCTCCGGCGTTCTTAAGCCCAAATGAAATCATATTATAGCAATATGTGCCAAAGTTTGTTATGAAAGAAGTTTTTTCCTGATCCTCGGGGTTAATCTTGATTTGATGGTACCCGGAGTAAGCATCAACGAAATTATTGATTCGTGCCCGGACGTAGTATCAATCATTTGATCAATATTTGGCAATTGGAAGGAGTCTTTGGAGCACGTCTTATTTAAATCTTTATAATCTACGCACATTCTAAACTTGTTACTCTTCCTCGGAACCACAAGTACATTGTCCAACCATTCTGAATATTTTACCTCCCGTATGGAACCTATATAAAGTAGTCTAGTTACCTCTTCTTTAACAAAATTGTTCTTGATTTCGGCAAATGGACATTTCTTCTGCCTTACCAGTTAGAGGTTTAGATCAAGGCTTAGCTTGTGCACGTCCACCTCTAACGGGATACTTGTCATATCCGAGTGTAACCACGTAAAGCAATATTCATTAGCTTTAAGAAAATTTATAAATTCTAAACTGAGTTTGAGATTGAGTCTTGTTACCAAGTGAAACTTCCTTTCCAAAAATTCATCAGTTCGTCACCATCTTCTTCTATGAAGGTGATATAATCTTCTGCGACCTCCCACAGTCTCTTGTTGTGAGTCACCGATATCATTTTTTTCTTGGCTGCTGAGAAAGTTACACTGCTGATTTCATTCCCTCAAAAAATCATGTTGATAGTCATCAGAGGGGAGTCTTTTACTGCCTTCAATGGCTCAACATTATCCTGGCTTCGGGCGTAGTTTTTCGTTGCTCGTTCACTTAAAATTTCCCTAATATGGCCATTTTTCAACAATGTTGCCACCGCTTCAGGTAGATGCCGACAATCCCCAGTTATATGTTCGTAAGTCCCTTGATATTCATACCACAAATCGGGATCCCTCTAGCTAGGATCGGATCATATTGGCTTTGGGAATATTGCTTCTTTGATGTTCCTCATTGCCGATACCAGCTCTACTAAGCTGATGTTAAAGTTGTGGTCGGTCAACCTGGGATATGCGGAGTCCCAAGCCCCTAGTACCTCCGTCTCTCATAATGACCTGCTGTTACGGCCACAGTAGGTTCTCGTATCAGAGCGAACCTATCAACCGATCGAAACCCTTTGCTGCTCTGACTTTCGACTCATTCATATGGTAAAAAATGGCCTCTAAAGGACCGCCAATATGATCAAGTCACTTTTAACCTTATCCTAGTTTTTGTCTCGATCCCGCCCTTTGGTTGATATCGGGAACCCGAAATGATTGTCTTATATCTTTATTTTAGACTCATAGCGGTTATGTATGTTGCACCCTATTTTGCACTAATCAAAATAAGATTCAACTTGTGGTTTCTCTAATGTTAATAAAAAAGAGTTTCCACCTAATTGTTAAAGGAATACTTGGGTACCTATTTTATTACTAAGTCATATTCATTATTAGTCTGGTAACCAGTGAGATTATTGGTAAGGGTTCTTGTTCTTCTAATGGGAAGGTGTTAGGCACCCCTTATAATCTACATGAGGTAGCCCCATAGGACTTAGACTAGGTTTGGAATCGATTGTTTATACTACGCCTTAATTAGGGTAGGTTTAAGGGTATGTGTGAGTTTAAGTTAGGAGATGGAACGAGAGCCGTTGGATCTGTTGATCAACGTCACCAATAATTTTGATAATTGGAAAACTAAAAATGATTTAAATGGGAAATATTGGTGGCCAATGGATTACATTAGACGGTTGAAAATAAATCTATGGATGTTAAAGAATTAAAGAGGAAATAGGGTTAAAACAAGGGCCATTTATTTAAGAGATGGACGACCCAGATGGTTTGTGTTTTCTTTTGTGTGTGTTGGAGACAGGTGACGTGGTACAAAGTGATTGGTGTAAAGGTGATGGCAAGGATTGCCAAAGTGGAATGAGATGGGGTGATTGGGCTGGGTGAGATCCCTTTGGTCTTGGCATTTGGGCTGAAAATAATTAAAGAGATGGCCAATTCGCTTTTATTTGAGAATTACAATTGTAGCCTTTGTCTTTAATCCTTTTTGAAATTAATTTAAATAAAATTTATAATTTTCAATAAATATGGTACAAATTATAACTGTCGAATATACTACTAATTATTGCAATTAATTATTTGTAAAAATTCTTTATTTTCTATTTAACACTAATTTCGAATTATTAACATAGTTAGTCTAATAAAATAGAAAAATACAGAGTAATTCGTTAAATTAACTATATAGGCTTATGTGATGTATATAAAAATTATTTCGATAATCTTAAAATAGTAAGTATATTTGAAGTTACATAACACTAATACTACGTGATTAATTTTAAAACTAATACTTAATTAATTTGTAAGAATAAGTATTTATTACTAGAAAATACTTTAAAAATATTTATTGTAAGTTATTAAGTATAAATAAATTAATTTAAAAAGGGAGGGTCAAAATTGACTATCAATAACTGTCCCTCTTTGACCGAAAACGATGAAAGAGTTTTCGGGCAATGAAATTGAACCCAAGCCAATTTTGTCCCGACATTAGACATGCATTGCAGGAGTGGCATGAAAATCATGAGTTTTAGGGTTGAGTTAAGGAAGATTTTGGGAAGATTTTGGGAAGAATTTTGGAGATATTGGGGCCGAATTCTGGCTTAAAATTGCTTACATACCTCGGGCTTAATGTGGATAAGGCCTCATGTAGTTTAGGAGTGAAGATTTACGAGGAAGTAGAACTCACATGAATTCCCCCAGTATTGTATTATGACGATACAATGATACGGAGGATTGGGCACTCATGATAGCTTGAATTTTGTGGCTTGATTTGAAGGATTTGAAAATTTTGAGTTTCACTAGTCGTCTTAAACTTGGATCCTTGGCCGGCTAATGGGTTCTCTGTCCCTTATAGTGTTGTAGTTTGGTCTGCTGCTCAGAAAAGTTCCACGCCACGGTGTTTGTTCCTGCAAAACAAACGAAATACACGCATACAATATTACAATGCCAAATATATTAAAATGCAATGTAAATGATGCAGGAATGATAATGCTTGGCTACTGGTGAGCCGTTATTTGGGATCGAGATGATGGGATACTAGATTTTGACTCAATTTGTTAGCCAGGTTGTGCATTGTTCCGCAACTGTTAGAGCATTTAAAAATTATCTCTGCTTGTTCGGAGAGCATAGTTTGTAGAGTGCGTCTGCTCTTGTTGGGAGAGCTTTGCACTGAGAAATGCATGCGCTTGTTGATAGAGCTTAATGTATATATTGCGTCTTTGCTTGTTAGGAGAGCTTTGCAACGAAATATAAAGTAATCTCTGCTTGAGTGTGATTGACTAAAATGTAATCATGCTTGAAGTTGCATGAGAAAAACGTCAAAAAATTCAAATTAATAGCAAAGGAAATTAAAACATGCCCCGGGCTTTGACATGATTGCGCCGCGAAGTTCGGTAGATAGAACAAATTATTATATATATATATTGTTTTACAAAACATTTTGAAAATAATTTGCTTTTTTTTAAAGCAAATGCATCTGGATTATGACATGTTATGAAAGGTTCTCTACACGTGAGCGTATCCTCTTGAAACTTTGTCCTGTTGATGTCGATATTCCGTGATGCTTCTAACAACGCGTCTGCTTGCTATTTCGACAATGTTCTAATTTGAACTAATGCTTTACAAGGATTTCCTAAGGTTATGACCAAACCCTTTCAGGTTGCCTACGTATCCATATCGAAATCATGCCTGAAGATAGTTAGTGGATTATGATAAAATATGATGAAGATGAACAAGCCTGATTCAAGCAGCCTAGGTATCCAAATGGAATCATGTGAAAGCATATTTTGATTACAACATATGCGAAATGATGATATTTACGAATGAAAATAGACGAGTCTTACTCATTCTACCAACATATCCAAATGGAATCAGGCCAGAACGTAGTTCAATTACAAAAGATGATTGAATACGATGAGGATTTCCTACGTATTCCTTTATGAGGAAATCAAGACGGTGTATTTCCTAACCAACATAAGAAAGTGATATTTGGTTTTTCTATTACAAGAGAAAGGGAGGAGAGAAACCGAACCCTACATGGCTGCCTATGTATCCCTCCGTCGGAAGTCAGGTTGAACGTAGTTCTGTTACAACAAAAACTAACTCTATTTGTCTTCAAACATAGTATCTATTGGTTGTGTCTGAGTTAATGAGCATCGTGTTGATTCTTCCATCCATTTCTGCCAATATTAGAGCTCCACCGGACAGTGCATGGTGAACCACGTAAGGATCTGCTATTTTGAAGCAAATATTACTTTGGCTTCTTCTTGGTGGGGAAATTTTTTCTTCAAGACCAACTGCCCCGGTGCGATTAGGCGAGGCTTCACACTCTTGTTAAATGCACCGGCCATCCTGCTCTATAAAATTGACCATGGCATAATAAATTAATTTTTTTCTCGTCGATGAGCATTAGTTGCTCCCGCCTGATCTGTATCCATTTTGTGTTGTCCAATTTTTCCTCTTGGATGATCCTTAAAGACGCTATTTTGACCTCTACAGGTATCACAACTTCAGTGTCGTATACCAACATGTACGGCGTTTCCCCAGTGGATGTTCTCGTGGTGGTCCGATAACCCAAGAAGGAGAAAGGTAGTTTCTCATGACATTGCCTGTGATTGGCCACTATCTTTCGTAGACTTCACTTGATATTATTTATCACGACCCGACCGGTCGTTCTGCGTATTAGGACCCTGTACCCCTACCTCGAGACTTCCCATAGCTGCTTCTTGTGATTTAAGACTTGCGGGGACGAGTGGTTCGGGATTTGAAAGTGTTTAGGGTGCTATAGGAACACTTGGTTCCTTAAGGTTGGCCTTTTTGGCCAAGTTTGACTTCGGTCAATATTTTGAGCAAATGACCTCGGAATCAAGTTCTGACAGCTCCAGTAGCTTCGAAGATGATTTCGGAATTGGGCGTATGTTCGGAACGGGTTTTCGATGACCCGGGAGCATTTCAGCGCCCAATATTGAAATAAAAATTTCCTTAAGTTTGAAATTTGGTTTGGAACGTGATTTTATGTTATTGAGGTCCGAACGGAATTTCGGGGCTGGTAATAGTTCTGTTATGTCATTTATGACTTGCTTGAAAATTTTAGTGTCATGAAGGATAAAGGGTACACAAATTAAAGAAAATGAGTTTCGTTAAGGGTTGCTGAATTGGAATAAAATACAACCCGAGCTAAAATACTCGGTATTTATGCACTAGTACTAAACTAGGTACCCCATGACCACGATAGTAGGATACGTAAAGTGTATTAAGAGTGATTAGTATTTTAAGTAAATTAAGATAATTTTTAAATTATGCGGGTAATTAGTTAATTATCGGGTAACCGTACATAACCTAATTAACTAATAAGTGGATAAAATTTTATAATGTCGACCCCCCCTAAAAACGTGGCAGATTTGCCTTAAACCAATTGTGACTCATTCATTATTAATATA
>MDKH01061805.1:0-15537 GCA_005239495.1 Nicotiana undulata
TATATATATTGATGCGGCGTGCAGCCCGATCTATATAATGTATATATTGTTGCGACGTGTAGCCCGATCCATATAATATCCTCACATACTTGGCTCTCGGCCTTACTCAGTCATCCTCACAAGCCACTCGGGCAACTCATCTCAACTCACGGGACTCGGCCCAAAATACCTCTTAGAGTTTT
Organism: Nicotiana undulata; assembly: GCA_005239495.1. Lineage (NCBI taxonomy): Eukaryota > Viridiplantae > Streptophyta > Magnoliopsida > Solanales > Solanaceae > Nicotiana > Nicotiana undulata. The sequence goes on from MDKH01061805.1 coordinate 183, forward strand.
TAAAACAGTGTGATAACAGTGATAATAGCAACAAATAGTAAACATGACTGAGTTCACAAATGTTTTCTATCAAGATAGTGTGAGAATAGTGTAAAAATACCCTGAGGGTCTAAACAGGTCGGCCCAAGGCACAAAACATGGCATACAGCTCATAAATAAGTATAAGTCTCTAAAATACAGGAAATTATAAGGTTTCAAATCAAACATGCGGCTACTAGTCGCTACGGGATAGACCAAGTCACAAATCCCTATGCGGTGCACGCCCACACGCTCGTCACCTAGCATGTGCGTCACCTCATTTATCAAAAACAATACGAAATACATGGGTTTCATACCCTCAGCTCAAGAGTTACAATCGTTAATTACCTCAAACCGTCCCGAAAACTATTACGCGGTGCTCTTGCCCCACGAATCGGCTCCCAAATGCTCCTAGTCTATCAAAAATCAAATTAATAACATCAAAATATGGTAGGGAGACGAAACCCATTCAAAAATTATCAAAATTAGGCACAATTCCTGAAATTGGCCAAACCCGACCCTCGGGCCCACGTCTCGGAATCCGATAAAGATCGAAAAACTAGAATCCTTATACTCTCACGAGTCCATACTACCAAATACATCAAAATCTAACAACAAATGGCCCCTCAAATCCTCACATTATGCTCCCCAATTTCAAGCCCTAATCTCCCAAATTTCTTTCTTTAATTCTTACCAATTTTCATGACTAACGGTAGAAAATTCATCACAAACACAAGAAATGAAGCCCAAGTAACTTACCCAATTGATAACCTTCAATTTCCTCTTAAAAACGCTTATCAAAACTCCAAACTCATCCACAAATGGTGAAGAATGAGTGAAAATTCGCGAAGGCACCCTTTTATACTTTCTGCCCAGCGACCACTGCACCTCCGGAATATTTCTCGCACCTGCAACCTGCGACCATGACTTAAGTCCCGACTTCCGCATCTGCGGCACTCTTCTCGCACATGCGGGCTCGCAGGTGCGACCATGCATCTGCACCTACACTCCTTGACCAGGTCTCCCTCTTCCACATCTACACAAAGTCCATCACACCTGCGGTCATCGCACCTGCGGCTCCCCATCCGCATGTGCGGCCACACCAGTAAACTGGCACCAGCAGCAGCTTCGCAGCAATTTCCAAGTCCAAAAATCCGTTAACCATCCGAAATAAATCCCGAGGCCCTAGGGAACTCAACCAAACATTCCAACACACCCCATATTACCATTCAAGCTTAGTCGAGCCTTCGAAACGCCAAAAACAACGCAAAAACACCAAAACCATATCAACTTCAAGCTTATGAACTTTGAGATTTCTAAATTTCACCATGGATGTTGAAACCATCCAAAAGACTTCCGAATGACCTGAAACTTTTCACGCACGTCCAAAATGACACTACGAACCTGCTCCAACCTCCGGAATTCCATTCCAAACTCGATAGCCTATTTTCCACTGCCGCTCGAAAATTGCCAAAAAATAACTTTCGCCAATTCAAGCCTAATTCTACACTGGACATCAAAACTACATACCAAACACACTCCTAAGTCCCAAATCACCTAAAGAATCTATCCAAGCCATAAAATCTATATTCCAAGGTCGGTTACTAATAAGTCAACTCTCAGTTAATTATTTCAGCTATTAGGCCAATTTAAGAGACTAAGTGTCTCAGTTCTCACCACGACCACTCCGGACCCGAACCAACCGACCCCAACACATCATAAACAGACTAACAATGCATGACAAGGTAGAAACGGGAATAACAGGGCTAATTCTACGGAACGACCGACCGGGTCGTTACAATTTCCTTTCCTTGTTTGACTTCTTGTATTTGGACAGATCCCAATTGTCTCCACTTTCTTTTCTTGAATGTGTAAATTCTTAATTGAGTACCAGCATTAGAATCCTTGTGTAGAGGATTCTTTTCCTTTTATGTTAGTAGAATATTTTCTCTTTATTTGCAAGCAATATCTTGGTTGATCTTCTTTATAAAACTTTGCATTTCATAACTACATTTCCACGTGCATCTTCTTCAAACATCCATAGTCTTGATTCAATATTCATGATCCATGTCCGGAACAAACCCCACGGAGAAGATCCATCTCCGGAACATATCGCTCGGACAAGATCCATGTCCAGGGAAGATCCATCCCTCAATATCTGTGTGCTCACTGGGGTGTAAAGACTCCGGAGGGGCTCCTATAAGCCCAAGTGCTATATCAAACCAACGAAGGTATGATTCAAGGATCGCTGCAGTGTGCAGTCCGATCTCATAACTGTCTCAAAAATCTGGCTCTAGACCTCACTCAGTCAATACTTTCAAGTCTCACTCACAATGCTCTCAAATATGTACAATTCAGCCCAAACAATGATAATGCAATATAACTAACAAATGCTGAGACTGAGGCATTAAGATGTATGTTACAACAGGCCTGAGTGCATGATAGTAAATAACTACAGATAGAGACAACAACAGTTGATCGTTTCAGTCTAAACACATTGGCATGAAGCCTTAGCAATTACACTTATCATGATTTCTAATATGTTCAAGGAAATCTCCACCTTCGCAGTACAAGTATCAGTGTGAAACAACCATTAGACAATGCCATGGGATGATCCAGGCCACAACAATCGGTATACGCCCATATGCCCGTCACTTGGCAAGTGCGTCACCTTAGTTAACAACAAATATCAGGTAACTTGGGGTTTCGAACCCTCAATTCCAAGGTTGAAGACGTTACTTACCTCAAAATCGGCTAAAACAATACTCCGCAGTGCCCTTGCCTCGAAATTCGGCCTCCGAGTGCTCCAAATCTACCAACAATCAGATGTTTATCATTATAATATGCTAAAGAATGAATCCCAATCGAAATCTATCAAAAATACTCAAAAATCTCGAAATTGATCAAACCCAGACCCCCAGACCCACATCTCGGAACTCGATAAAATTTACACCACAAGAAACCCCGTCCTCCCCCGAGTCCATACATACCAAGAACATAGAAATCGGAGTCCAAAAGACCCCTCAAATCCCCATTTCAAATCCTCTTAATCCCAAGCCCTAACTACCCATTTTCACTGATTTTTCCCAAATTTCCCATCATTAATCCGACCTTTAATCATGCATTAACGAGTTTAGAGTCCAAAAATCTTACCTCCACGAAGCACTATCGAATTCCCTCTTCAAAAACCCTTCAAAAGCTTCAAACCCGGATGAAATATTGAGAAAGATGGCTAAAATTCGCGAAGGCTGGTTTTTATACTTTCTGTCCAGGGATCTCACACCTGCGACCACTTACTCGCACATGCGGCTTCGTAGGTGCGATCCTCCTTCCGCACCTGCGATCTCCCTTGGAACCTCACAAATCCGCACCTGCGATTCATCTTCCGCGCCTGCGACCTCGCAGGTGCGACAAATTCCTCGCACCTTCCGACCACTCCCCACTCAGCCAAATCTCGCACCTGCAGAGCCCAGTCCGCTTCTGCGGAACCGCACCTGTGGCTCCCTTTCCGCAGGTGCGAAAACACCAGCAACAACAACCTACAGAATCACCAAAGTCACTCCAAACTTCCCGTTAACCACCCAAAACCATCCCGAGCCCCTTGGGACCCCAAACAAACATACCAACGCATCATGTATGTCCATTCAAAATTAGCCGAGCCTTTGAAACACCAAAAATAACGTCAAAACTCCAAAAACCCATCGAATTCAAGCCTATGAACATTGAAATTTCTAAATTCCACCAACGATGTCGAAACTACCCAAAACAACTCCGATTGACCTGAAAATTTGCAGACACATCCAAAATGACATTACGAGCCTGTTCCAACTGTCGGAATTCCATTCTGACCCTGATAGCCTATTTTCCACTGCCGACCGGAAATCGCCAAAACTAACTTTCGCCAATTCAAGCCTGATTCTCACCGGACATCACAAAAATATTCCGGACACGCTCCTAAGTCCCAAATCACCTAACGAAGCTATCCGAGCTATCAAATCCGCATTCCGAGGTCATTTACCAATAAGTCAACTCTTGGTTGACTTTTCCAACTCTAAGGCTACTTTTAGAGACTAAGTGACTCAATTCCTTCTATAACCACTCCAAACCCGAGCTAACCAATTCTAACTCATCATGAACAGTCTAACCAATCTACAACAAGGCAGAAACAGAGAAAATAATGCATGTTCTACGTAACGACCGGCCGGGTCGTTACATTCTCCCCCTCTTAAACAAACGTTCGTCCTCGAACGGGTCTAGAAACATACCTGAAGTCTCAAACAGGTGAGGATATATGCTCTGCATCTCCCGCTCGGTCTCCCAAGTGGCCTCCTCTACTGGATGACCTCTCCACTGCACCTTCACTGAAGCTATCTCTTTTGATCTCAACTTCCTGACCTCGCGAGCCAAAATAGCCACTGGCTCCACCTCACAAGACATATCACCCTCGAGCTGAACTCTACTGAAGTCTAAGACATGAGAGGGGTCACCAACATACTTTCAAAGCATCGACACATGGAATACCGGATGCTTACTCGATAACCTTGGCGGCAAGGCAAGTCTGTAAGCCTCATCTCCAACCTTTTGAAGCACCTCAAACGGACCAATGAACCGGGGACTAAGCTTTTCCCTCTTCCCGAACCTCATAACACCCTTCATGGGTGACACCTTCACCAATACCTTATCACCCACCATGAAAGACACGTCCCGAACCTTCCGGTCTGCATAGCTCTTCTGTCTGGACTGAGCCGTGCGACCTCGCTCCTGAATCAACTTCACCCTCTCCAATGCATCCTGAACCAAATCCGAGCCTAACAACCTAACCTCATCATGCTCAAACCAACCAACCGGAGATCTACACCTCCTACCATATAAAGCCTCATATGGTGCCATCTGAATACTAGACTGGTAGTTGTTATTATATGCGAACTCCGCTAATGGCAGAAACTAATCCCACGAACCACCAAAATTAATCACACAGGCACGCAACATGTCCTCTAGGATCTGAATAGTCCGCTCTGACTGCCTATCGGTCTGGGGATGAAATGTTGTGCTCATCTCTACTTGAGTACCCATACCTCTCTGCATAGCCCTCCAAAACTGAGATGTGAACTGAGTACCTCTGTCAGAAATAATAGAAACTGGGACCCCATGCAATCGGACAATCTCCCTGATGTAAATACCAGCTAACCTCTCCGAAGTATAAGTAGTACTGACATGAATGAAGTGCGCGGACTTGGTCAGTCGATCCACAATGACCCAAATAGCATCCAATCCCTTCGAAGTCCGTGGAAGCCCAACTACAAAGTCCATAGTGATCCGCTCCCACTTCCATTCCGGAATAGCTATCTCCTGAAGCAATCCACCTGGTCTCTAGTGCTCACACTTGGCCTGCTGACAGTTGAGACACCCTGCTACATACTCAAAATTATCCCTCTTCATCCGCCTCCACCAATACTGTTGTCTCCGGTCCTGGTACATCTTCGTGGCACCCGGATGGATGGAATACCGCGAGCTATGGGCCTCTGCCAAAATTAACTCTCGAAGGCCATCTACATCGGGCACACAAATACGGCCCTACATCCACATAACCCCGTCATCATCAATAGTCACATCCCTGACATCACCTCGACGGACCCTGTCCTGAAGAACCAACAAACGACTGTCATTATACTGACGTGTTATAATCTAATCATAGAGAGAAGACCGGGAAGCCATGATAGCTACCACCCGTGGAGGATCTGACAAATCCAACCTCACAAGCTGCCCTGCTAAGGCCTGAACATCACGTGCTAAGGGTCGCTCTGCTGCTGAAAGATAGGCTAGACTCCCCAAACTCCCTGCTCGGCGACTCAGGGCATTGGCCACCACATTGGCCTTCCCCGGATGATATAGAATGGTGAGGTAATAATCCTTAAGAAGCTCCAACCATCTCCTCTGGCGCAAATTCAAATCCTTCTACTTCATCAGGTACTGCAAACTGTGATGATCGGTAAAAATCTCACACTGAACGCCATATAAATAATGACGCCAAATCTTTAAAGAATGAACAATGGCAGCTAGCTCAAGATCGTGCATTGGATAATTCTTCTCGTGCACCTTCAACTGTCTAGACGCGTAGGCAATCACCCTACCGTCCTGCATCGAAACCGCTCCCAAGACAACTCTGGAAGCATCACAGTAGACTGTATAAGAACCTCAACCAGTAGGCAAGACTAATACCGGAGTTGCGGTCAATGCTGACTTGAGCTTCTGAAAGCTCGCCTCACACTCATCGGACCATCTGAATGGAGCACACTTCTGGGTCAATATGGTCAGTGGTGAAGAAATAGAAGAGAATCCCTCCACAAAGCGACGGTAATAACCCGCCAAACCAAGGAAACTCCTAATCTCTGTAGCTGAGGACGGTCTGGGCCAACTCTGCACTGCCTCTATCTTCTTCGGGTCCACCTGAATACCCTCACTAGACACCACGTGACCCAAGAAAGCTACCGAACTAAGCCAGAACTCACACTTGGAGAACTTTGCATAAAGCTTCTTCTCTCTCAACCTCTGCAACACAGCCCGCAAATGCTGAGCGTGCTCCTCCTGGCTACGAGAATACACCAGGATGTCATCAATGAACACAATAACGAATGAATCAAGGTAAGGTTGAAACACATTGTTCATCAAGTGCATGAACGCGGCTGGGGCATTGGTCAGCCCAAAAGATATAACCAAGAACTCATAGTGACCATATCTTGTCCTGAAAGCAGTCTTCAAAATATCATAATCCCGAATCTTCAACTGGTGATACCCCGACCTCAAGTCAATCTTGGAGAACACCTTAGCTCCCTGAAGCTGATCAAATAGGTCGTCAATGCGAGGCAAAGGATACCGGTTCTTCACCGTAACCTTATTCAGCTGCCTATATTCAATGCACATGCGCATGGAACCGTCCTTCTTCTTTACTAACAACACCGGTGCACCCTAAGGCAAAACACTTGGCCGAATGAACCCCTTATCTAGGAGTTCCTGAAACTTCTCCTTCAATTCCTTTAACACTGCTGGGGCCATGCGGTAAGGTGGAATATAGATAGGCTGGGTATCTAGCAACAAGTCAATACCAAAGTTAATGTCCCTGTCAGGTGGCATGTCTAGCAGGTCTGCAGGGAATACATCCGGAAACTCACGGACCACAGGAATAGAAGGAGTCTCACTACTAACATCCCTCACAAAGGCCAGATAAGACCCACATCCCTTCTCAATCATACGCTGAGCCTTCAGATAGGAAATCACCCTACTAGGCACATACTCCACCGAACCTCTCCACTCAATCCTCGGCAATCCGGACATAGCTAAGGTCATGGTCTTGGCGTGACAATCAAGAACAGCATGGCACGGAGATAGCCAATCGATGCCCAATATCACATCAAAGTCAACCATGCTAAGAAATAATAGATCCACCCGGGTCTCCAAACCCCCAATAGATATGACACAGGACCGGTACACCCGGTCTACCACAACTGTATCCCCCACTGGATTTGACACACGAACAACTAAAATCAAGGACTCACGGGGCAAACCCAAGAAATGTGCAAAGTACGATGAAACATATGAATACGTGGAACCAGGATCAAATAATACCGAAGCATCTCGGTGACAGACAAAAATAATACCTGTAATCACTGCATCTGAAGCTATCATCTGGTCTGGCCGGAAGTGCATAGAAACGGGAATGTCCTCCACCTGATCGACCTCCCCCTCTAGGGCGGCCTCGGACTGACAGACCTCCACCCCTGGCTGCCTGGGCGGGTGGTGTAGAAACTGGTGCTGAAGCTGGAGGCTGGCTCCTCTACTGATAAGAACTACCAGAAAGGGGGGGCCAATACCTCTTGATGTGACCTAGATCCCCACACTCGAAACAACCCCTCTCAGCAAAAGACGGTGGGGACTGAAGGGAACCCCTGGAACCAGAGTAGCTGCTAGAAGAGCCATGTGCTGAAGAACCCTGAACTAATGGTGGCCGGGATGAGCTCTGGGCTGGAAGTGCACTGAATTATGAACGGCCCGGATGAGAACTACGAGGGCCGTGTCCAGATGAAGTACCACTGTAAACTGGACGGGCTGGCTGAGGAGGCCTGAATGGACGGCCTCTGTTGTACTGACACTGACCTTCCGAGTGACCACCACAATAACTACCAGATCCTCGAGGCCTCTTGGCCTCCCTCTCAACACTCTCCTGTGGCGCACTGACTCAATCTCCCTGGCTATGTCAACTACCTCCTCAAAAGAAGCCTCAGATACCCTCTCCTTGGTCAGAAAGATCCGTAACTGATAAGTACAACTGTCAACAAACCTCTGGATCCTCTCTCGGTCTGTGGGAACTAGCCATATGGCATGACGGGCTAACTCAGAGAACCTCATCTCGTACTGCGTCACGGTCATGTCTCCCTGACGCAACTGCTCGAACTCTCTGCGCAGCTCCTCCCTGCGGAACTGTGGTATATACTTCTCAAAGAAGAGAATGGAGAACTGGAACCATGTAAGGGGCGCTGCATCAGTGGGTCTACGCCTCTCATAGGCGTCCCACCAAGCAAGTGCAGCTCATAAAAACTGAAAAGTAGTGAATGGAACCCCACTGGCCTCTAATATCCCTGATGTGCGTAGTATCTTCTGACATTTGTCCAAGAAGGCCTAGGCATCCTCGCCCTCTGTACCACTAAAAGTCGGAGGCTGGAGTCTACTGAACCTCTCCAACTTACGCTGCTCATCATCAGCTAAAGTTGGTACCATATAATCCTGTACCGGAGCAATAGGCTATACTGGAACTGCTCCAGGTGTCTGAAGTCCCTGGGTGACCTGCTCAGGTGTCCGGGCAGCTGGAGTTTGAATGCCTCCCCTATCCTAAGAAGTAGTAGCAGTAGTGGACATCGCAACGGCCTGTGCCAAGCTGGTGCACACCGTCAAAATCTGAGCTAGGGTCTCCTGAAGACCCGAAATCACTATGGGCACTGCTGGTGCCTGAGCCTGTCCCATTGGAATCTCAGCTGCGGGAACCTGATCCTGGACAATGGGAGGGTCCACAGGTGTTGCCCCAGCTGCTGTGCGGGCTGCACCCCTCCCTCTGCCACGGCCTCGACCATAGCCTCGACCCCTGGCTGGTCCTGCTAGTGCATGGTCGCCGATGTCGGTACCACGAGTCCTCACCATTTGTGAGAGAGTGAAAACAACAAGAGTTTAGTTCCAAAATTCAACAGAGTCGCACGACATAATTCAAAGATGTGGAATTTTCCTAAGGGTTTTGTAGCCTCTCGAAGATAAGTACAGACGTCTCAGTACCGATCCACAAGACTCTACTAAACCTGCTCATGACTGGTGAGACCTATTCAACCTAGAGCTCTGATACCAACTTGTCACGACCCAATTTCAGAGTCGTGATGGCGCCTGTCGTGGAACCAGGCCAGCCACCTAACTATAACAGTTCTAGGTTCGATTATTGGAGAAAATGCTCATTTTTAATAAATCCAAATCAATAATAGTATAAATTCAAAAATTGGGAAACAATTTAAGGAAGGAAAACAAAATTCAAATACTACAGCCTCGGATCCGATTTCACGCAATCATGAGCTGCTAATACATAAATAAGACCCAAAAGAAGGAAAAATAATCAACATAGTCTAAAAGTAATACGACAGGTAGAATAAGAGAAGAGATGACGAGATCACGGTCGCCAGCTGCTACCTCGTCAACTCTGATGAAACTGCTGCGACTCACTGACCAGAGCTGGATCTCAATGTACCTGGATCTGCACACAAGGTGCAGGGTATAACGTGAGTACACCAACTCAGTAAGTAACGAAATCAACCTATGGGCTGAGAGGTAGTGACGGACTAAACCTCCGGTAGTTATGAACAACAGCATATAACTTGAACATGACAGTAATATAGTAAGAATTAAGCCCAATGCACCAAGTTATATCTGTGTCTTTGCATAAGTTCATGTAAAAATAAGAAAATGATATGTACCCAGTACCCAAACCCTCATAAATAAATCCACTCAGTACCAAGATTGGCCATGAAGCCCAGGGAAGATCCATCCCGGAGTATTGATAAACACAGTGACATAGTCACTCAGTACTGAGGAAAAAGGCCACTCCAGCCCCACGGAGAAGATCCATCTCCGGAACAAACCCCACGGAGAAGATCCATCTCCGGAACATATCGCTCGGACAAGATCCATGTCCAGGGAAGATCCATCCCTCAATATATGTGCGCTCATTGGGGGTGTAAAGACTCAGGAGGGGCTCCTATAAGCCCAAGCGCTATATCAAACCAACGAAGGTATGATTCAAGGATCACTGCGGTGTGCAGTCCGATCTCATAATTGTCTCAAAAATCCATATCTAGGCCTCACTCAATCAATACTTTCAAGTCTCACTCACAATGCTCTCAAATATGTATAATTTATCCCAAACAATGATAATGCAATATAACTAACAAATGTAGAGACTGAGGCATTAAGATGTATGCTACAACAAGACTGAGTGCATGATAGTAACTAACTATAGATAGAGACAGCAGTAGTTGACCGTTTCAGTCAAAACACATTGGCATGAAGCCTTAGAATTTACACTTATCATGATTTCTAATATGTTCAAGGAAATCTCCACCTTCGCAGTACAAGTATCAGTGTGAAACAACCATTAGACAATGCCAGGGGATGAGCCAGGCCACAACAATCGGTATACGCCCACATGCCCGTCACTTGGCAAGTGCTTCACCTTAGTTAACAGCAAATATCAGGTAACTTGGGGTTTCGAACCCTCAGTTCCAAGGTTGAAGACGTTACTTACCTCAAATCCGGCTAAAACGGTACTCCGCAGTGCCCTTGCCTCAAAATTCGGCCACCGAGTGCTCCAAATCTACCAACAATCAGATGTATATCATTATAATATGCTAAAGAATGAATCCCAATCGAAATCTATCAACAATACTCAAAAATCGCGAAATTGATCAAACCCGGCCCCCTGGGTCCACGTCTCGGAACTCGATAAAATTTACACCACAAGAAACCTCGTCCTCCCCCGAGTCCATACATACCAAGAACAAAACAATCGGAGTCCAAACGACCCCTCAATTCCCCATTTCAAAGCCTCTTAATCCCAAGCCCTAACTACCCATTTTCACTGATTTTTCCCAAATTTCCCATCATTAATCCGACCTTTAATCATGCATTAACGAGTATAGAGTCCAAAAATCTTACCTCCACAAAGCACTATCAAATTCCCTCTTCAAAAACCCTTCAAAAGCTTCAAACCCGGATGAAATATTGAGAAAGATGGCTAAAATTAGCGAAGGCTAGTTTTTATACTTTCTGTCCAGGGATCTCGCACCTGCGACCACTTACTCGCACCTGCGGCTTCGCAGGTGCGATCCTCCTTCCGCACCTGCGATCTCCCCTGGAACCTCCCAAATCCGCACCTGCAATTCATCTTCCGCGCCTGCGACCTCGTAGGTGTGACAAATTCCTCGCACCTGCGGCTCCATTTGCGCAGGTGGGAAAACACCAGCAACAGCAACCTGCAGAATCAAAAAAGTCACTCCAAACTTTTCGTTAACCACCAAAAACCATCCCGAGCCCCTCGGGACCCCAACCAAACATTCCAACGCATTATGTATGACCATTGAAACTTAGACGAGCCTTCAAAACACCAAAAACAATGTCAAAACTCAGAAAACTCATCGAATTCAAGCCTATGAACATTGAAATTTCTAAATTCCACCAACGATGTCGAAACTACCCAAAACAACTCCGATTGACCTAAAAATTTGAATACACATCCAAAATGACATTACCAACCTGTTCCAACTGTCATAATTCCATTCCGGCCCCGATAGCCTATTTTCCACTGCCGACCGAAAATCGCCAAAACTAACTTTCGCCAATTCAAGCCTAATTCTACATCGGACATCACAAAAACATTCTGGACACGCTCCTAAGTCCCAAATCACCTAACAAAGCTATCCGAGCTATCAAATCTTCATTCCGAGGTCTTTACCAATAAGTCAACTCCGGGTTGACTTTTCCAACTCTAAGGCTACTTTTAGAGATTAAGTGACTCAATTCCTTCTATAACAACTCCAAACCCGAGCTAACCAATTCTAACTCATCTTGAATAGTCTAACCAATATACAACAAGGCAGAAACAGAGAAAATAATGCATGTTCTACGTAACGACCGGCCGGGTCGTTACAGTTCTTTGATTAATAATTATGTTGGTTTGTTATCATCAAAATTAATATGTAAAACCTTGAGGCTAACACTTTTTTCGTTAGCTTCTATCTTCTTTTATCCTGATTCAATCCTCTTTGTGAGGTCCTCGAGCACTTCATAATAGCGGGGTTGGTAGCTGACCCGTTGTTCCTCGAAATATTCGGTGCCTGCTCGACTCGAGGAGCTATTTTCGGTGGTGCTGTGAGAACTTATATTGACATGTTTGGCATTGCGTGAGCCCACATCCACGGGGATTGGTGTTGGTGCCACCCCAGGGTTTTGCAGTGGTACACCGGCGCCTGAAATAGCTACATTGTTCTCTCCATGATCCTCAGGACCGTTGTTTTCATGTGCAGTCACTGAGTTAGACATTTTTTGACCTGAAATCAAAGATTCTTGGACAAGGAAAAGTGTGAAGAATAAATTTTGTTTTCAGAAAACCAGCACTAAAACAATCACTATTATTTTTAGCCCCACGGTGGGCGCCAAACTGTTTACCTTAAAAATGGTAATGACAATTATTTTGATTTTGTGTTTCGAAAAATCATGCAGAGTAGATATCCACATTTGTTTGCCAATTCAGGTAATTTTCTATGTCCGTTCGAGGACGAACGTTAATTTTAGAGGTGGAGATTGTGATGAACCAAGGGGTTATTTTATGAATTAAGACCCCGTTCTAGGATTATTATCCATAAAAAGATTAATTTTAATTACCTCAATTTGCGTGCACAGTCCGGGCGTGAAACCGGAAAGCTTTTATGTGAAAATATGAGAAATAGTAATTTCTAGAGTTAAAATTTAGTTTTAGTTGACTTGAGTAAACAGACTCGGATATGTGTTCCGACGATCCCCTGAGGTTCGTAGTAAAATACGGGACTTGAGCGTATGCCCGAAATTTAATTTTGGGGTACCTAGCCTTAGAATTAATTTTTGAAAGAAATTGTTTTGCTGAATTATTAATGAAATAAAGAAATGAATTAATGTTTGAAACCCTTGGTATCAGGCCCGTATTTTGCTTCCGGAGCCCGGTACATATATATTATAGTATTTAAGTACTATCTGTGAAATTTGGTGAGAATCGGAGTTGATTTGACGTGATTCAGACGTCCGGTAGAGAAATAGTGAAAGTTAAGTGTTCTTGAAAAAGAATAATGAGTTTTGAGGTTAAATTCCTAGTTTTAGATGTTATTTTCGTGATTTGATCACACGAGAAAGTCCGTATGATATTTTTAGACTTGCGTGCATGTTTGGTTTAGAGACCCAAGGGCTCGGATGAGTTTCGAATAGGCTACGGGATGTTTTGAACTTATAAATTTTTGTTGTCTTGTTGTAACTAGTGCCCAACACATTAATGCATCGCGATCGCGTTACCCCTACCGCGATCGCATAGCGTAAAATTCCATTGGGCCATTTTTGTTCAATGCGAACGCGAGACCTTGGACGCAAACGCGATGGGCTGAGGGGAGACCCTTCGCGAACGCGGTCGGGCTCACGCGAATGCAGAATGTCACTGGGCCTGGGAGAGGGGCCTTGCCTTCTTCTATGCGAACGCTGGCTTTGGGCTGCGATCGCGAAGGGACCAGACCGTAAAGCATCGTGAACGCGAAGGCCACTTGGGCCTGACCCATCGCAAATGCGGGCAGGCTCACGCGAACGCGATGAAGGCCTGCCCAACTATATAAAATTAATTTTAAAAACGGCCAGAACACTTTTCTTCATATTTTTTGAACTACCAAGACCTAGAGGCGATTTTCTTCACCCAAGTTCATCCCTAAAGTGTAGATAAGAAATTCCAAACTCTACTCTTTTAATTACCCAATGTTTTTCATCACTTTTCAATCAAAAATCAAGAATTTTCATGGTAATTGAGGGTTTGGGTAGAATTAGAAAATATTGTAAAAATCAAATTTTGACCTCGAATTGGGGTGGGATTTTGAAACTAATTGCATATTTTGGATCGAAGGTGAATGGGTAAACGTAGTTTGGTCCGAACTCCGAGTTTGGACCAAGCGGGCCTGGGGTCGGGTTTTAATAGTTTTTGAGAAAACTTAGGAAAATCATAATTTTCAGTAAAGTTACTTCCTTTAGCATTAATTAATGATATTAAGCTAATTATGATTAGATTCGAGTGTGTTGGATGTGAATTCGAAAAGAAAAGTTATAACTGAGCAGTGAGTGCTGCGAAATTGATGTAAGTGTTTAGCCTAACCTTAGTATCACGACCCAATTTCCCAACCTTAGTGATCGTGATGGCGCCTAACACCATACTTGCTAGGCAAGCCAATGTTATAAATCAATTAACAAATTTTCTTAATGTATTTCTTAATCCTAAATAAACAAATTCCAAATGAGCGTAAATAGAATAATTTTCGACAATAATAAAACAAAATAATAATAATAACTGATTAAATAGAACGAACCACGAACTAATTATAATAATAACTCTAAGACTACCCCCAGGTCTAGTGTCACAATCCACGAACTACTAAAGAATACTACAAATAATGGCTGAAAGAAATAGTGTAATTGTTCTGAATATTATAAAACAGTGTAAATAATAATAGGAGAAGACCCTCGGAATCTGCGAACGCCGGCAGATGTACCTCGTATCTCCAAACGAATCGGGTGGTCGTCCTGGAATCCTCTATTGCTGACTAGTACCTGGATCTGTGCAAAAGAGCACAGAGTGTAGTATCAGTACAACCGACCCCATGTACTGAGTAAGTGCCGAGCCTAACCTCGGAGAAGTAGTGACGAGGCTAAGTCGGGCTTCAACAATATAGTCGATAATAACAATAAATAATAAAGCCAGAAAGAAATCTAAACAAATAGATAAATAAGTGCTGCAACAAAATAAAATAGCTCATCTATAACCAATTCTCAAATAACTCTTCAAAGTTTCAAACTTTGACTTTGAATAAAAATTGTACTTGAATATTTAAAGAGTAGTAAAATAGACAATTTAACTTTCCAAAATTTTTATTTTCATTTTCTTTAAGAATCAATAAAATATAAATGTGCCCCCTTATCACTCCTTGTTGCAGCGTGCAACCCGCTCCCACCTGTCCTCCCTTATTGCTCCTCC
>ML283090.1:0-45412 GCA_005239495.1 Nicotiana undulata
AATTACACACACAACCTCATAAATATCCTACAGACTTATTCAAATAATTAAACCACCAAAATAACATCAAAAATGGTGAATTAAACTCCAAAATCCATAGAATTTTCTCAACTTCATAAACTATCAACTTTTCCATCTTTTATCTGAAACACGTCAAACCAAGTCCGTTTCTTACCAAATTTTAAAGGTAACTCACAATATATATATTGAACCTGTTCGGGCTCCGGAAGCATACTACAGGCCGGTAACACGGATTTCACATAAAACTTCATTTTCAAAAGTCTTAATTATTTTTATAAAATAATTTTCTTTAAAAATTTATTTCTCGGACTTGGGACCTCGGAATTCGATTCCGGGCATACGCCCAACTGCCATATTTTCCTACGGACCCTCCGGGACCGTCAAATCACGGGTCCGGCTCCGTTTACCAAAAATATTGACCAAAGTCAACTTCAATCAATTAATTACCATAAATTCAACTTTTTATCAAGTTTCCACATAAAGGCTTCCTGGCTACACGTCCGGGCTGCGCACGCACATCGGGGTGAGATTAACGGAGACTCTCGGGGTCTCGGAACACAGTTTTAATTAAATTTATACAGGATAACATTTTGGGTCATCACAATAACACAAAGTTAATGTTCTAGTCCTTTCAGAATAGTATCTCACCGATGGCTCGGACTTCCTTGGAAAGAGGCTTGCTCTACTCATGAATTATGCGGTAATAGTATCTCACTTTAGTAAGATACTATACTACAATACTTATGCTTAAAGCTGAAATTGAAAAATTTAAGGGATTATAACTTTTTGATAATCACGTAGTTAAATTTCCTCGGATTTTCTGAACAAAAATGAAGCAGCTAGCAAAGAAGAACAACATGTAAAATATGGGCTATGAAGATATCAAATATTTTTTGTTGTGCTATAGATACAAAATTGTAATAAATAAGGGCAAAAGGTGTACTTTTTCAAATTAGCAAATGATGTTTCTCGCTAAAGTACAGCAAAAATTTGCCTAATTGCTCAAGATGCTCATCAAATGTCATGGAATAGTAAATGCTAAACTGGGCAAGGAGTTTAATCTTTGGTTCATAAGTTGATTGTTAATTTTTTTTGTTTCCATGTGATGTTATTAAATAGTCAAGTTTATGTCAATTGGGTCAACATCGCCTATCTTGAGCATAAAATATTTTAGTCATGCTAAAAACCTTATTAAAATATAAAGGATACAGGAACGCGACCTTTATTTTATTTTATTTTTGGTTAATTGGACAGGCACACATATGATTGATAATGAGGAAAGTAGTGCACTTATTAGAAGGTAAAAGACACTTGCATACATAAAAAGAATGGTGTTGACTGCAAGTATCATTTAGAAAGCAAAAATATTCAAGTGAATAGGCAATCTTAAGTCTCTAATACATTAATACCGAATAAAAAACACATATACCAATCTTTAGGAATTCCTTACGTATTAGATACTAAATTTAATAATCTATTAAAAAGTATTGCATCTTACGGAAAAGGATAAATTTATTCTCTAGAGGGACTGAAAAATAGTCAGATTTATATGTGGTAATTGAAAAATAGCCGCAGCTTCAAAAGTAGTCGAATTTAGTCACTTGTCATTTAAATATAAATCTAAACGAAAACACTGTTCAAAATCCGGATCGAATTTTTTACATGTGAACTTCCGGCATAATATACTGGTCCAGCACAATATGCTGGAAGTTCATTCACATGTGCTCTATATTATGCTGAAACTTTCCATGTTTGCAGTAAAATAAGGGTTGTTTTTCAATGTTTGTAAACACTGACTATTTTCAATTATCAGTCCGAAAATTAGCTAGCTAACTGAGAGTAAAATTATATTCCATATTATTATTAATGAGAAACCACTTCATAAGCAAACGATTCTTAGAGATTTGAATGATTTAAAAAACCATACTTGACCTGTTAGATTGCCAACAAAAGCAAGCAGAGCATAGGCAAGATGTGGAACGAAGATTTCCGTGCAGTTCTAAAATCGAAAGTCAAATTTATTGTTAATGTTAATTCATGAAAATAAACTATAAAGATCAATAAAGAACAAAAAGCTGCATGATAAAATAGAACAATAAAAGAGATCACAAATAAAAGTGATAGAGAATAGATTGAAAACTTTGATGCGCATCCAAAGAAATACAACAATGAAGTTAAAATCACAAACCGTTCATGAAAACACAAAAACCACAAACAAAATCAGATCCTAAGCACCTAAATATACATAAACCTAAGGGAATTTATAAGTAAATGTATAACTTTTTTCTAAGCACCAAACTATACATAAACCGATAGACCTTGGAGATACCCTAATTAACTTGGAGATTCCTTATATACGAAGGACTTCTTCAAGTCTCCAAATTTGTAATGAAATATTTAACAAACTCGTAGAATTTGACATATTTTGCTAAAAAACTAGAATTACAATTTTGGCCAACATGGGACTCATTTGCGAAGGGTAAAAAAGGCGAACGATATTTCACTAAGGGCCTTTGTACTTTTAATATAGTATAGATTCATAAGCAAAATCTTATTTGTACTAAATGGTAACACCAAATGACACTAATTTTTAGAGGTGTACAAATAAAATCGACAAACCGCACCAACTCGAAAATTCGAGTCAAACCGAGAAAAATGATCCGGCTATGGTTTGGTTTGATTTGGTTTGGTGTTGGGACAAAAACCCCGACCATAATTGGTTTGGTTTGGTTTTAACTAAAAAGTCAAACCGAAAACCAAACCAACCCGACATTATAAGTATAGAAATTTTAAATATATTTAATACATAAAAATATTTATTGTAGTGTAGTTTATAAATATTTCTTAAGCTTTTTCATAGTTTTATCTTTTACGTCTTATTTCAATCTTGGATTTATAATTTTCGGATGCTCCAATATGTTTTATAGTCCATAAATGTTAGAAATCAAATAAATCCTAAACCAAAATCAAATCAATACTAATCTAATTAAAGACATTCAATTCAATTGTACTATTAATGAACATAGTGTTGGATATATATATATATATTTTAGTTTCTCCATGGTTTAGTAAAAAACATCTTATTTTTCTTTTAGTATTTAGTCATGTAAATAATAATACTTATTAGTCGACTTATTTTAGCAACTTAATAATATTAAATTATGTTTGTTTTCGTTATGGCATATTAATAATATTTATATTATGAGATTTTATTATCTTATTGTTGAATATTTTACGACTTGTTTGGATGGTTGTTACATATTGTTTCATAATGTATCGTATCGTATCGTATCATATTGTACTGTATCGTTTGATGAATACAATGTTTGGATAGATTGTATCTTTTGTCGTTGTTTCATGATATCATGCACCAGCAATATGAAGAATAAACTTGCACTATTATAAAGAAGAACTATTATACATGATAAAATAAAATTATTAATAATAATGAAGGGTGCGACGAGAGAAAGAGACAAGATAACGACGCGACCACACCAAATCGGTCGTTACATAAAGAGACACATTTCATCATTACGTAACGATGAATTTAACATTACGATACAATAAAATTTAAATAACAATCAAAACAAATATCGTATTTAAAGTAACAATACGATACAATACAATAGGTAACAACCATCCAAACAAGTTGTTAGTATAATTACATGACTCATCGCATATTTATGCATGATATTTTATTAAAAAAATACCTTATATAGTTTTGTCTTATTAGGATTAAAGAAATACTTGGATATGAAAAAAACCGAAAAACCCCGAAAACCCCGAGAATACCCAAGACTAAAAAAAATCGACTATTGGTTTGGTTTGGTCTTTTGTCACGACCCAAATTTCCCACTGTCGGGATCGTGATGGCGCCTAAGCCAACATTAATATTTAATTTACTTTACATCTTTTATTATTCTCAGATAACAGGTGAAATACAAAACCAACAGCAAGGAAAGTACAAAATAAAGCAAAGTCTAAAAACTTGACCAATTACCACCTCGAAATTTATAATACTAAACCAAGAATTTGGTGGCACAATTTCACGGACTGTCTATGAATACTACATATAAAGGTCCGAATAAAATAAATACATCTGTCTCGAAATAAGAAAAACAGAATATAAAGTATGTAGGAGGGGACGCCAAGGCCTGCAGACGCATGCAGGACTACCTCGGAATCTCCATGGACTGAAGGCATCCTCCTCGCTCTAGGGTCCGTAGGTTCCTGTACCGGGATCTGCACAATAAAAATGTGCAGAGTGTAGCATCAGTACAACCGACCCCATGTATTGAGTAAGTGTCGAGCCTAACCTCGGCAAAGTAGTGACGAGGCTAGGACACGACAACCAATTCAACCTGTGCAGTTTAATAATGTACGGAGGAAATAATACAACAAGAATTTAGCAGCTAAATATAAAGAAAAAGGGGGACATGCTGAGGGGAAGTAATATCAGATAATGGAAATAACGAATTAAGGCAACAATTCAATTATCAACTTAAACAGCAGAAATAGCAACACAAAGAATAACAATGCACGGCATCACCCTTCGTACTTTTACACTCTTCCTCACCAAATAGTAAATACAATTGCACGGCATCACCCTTCGTGTTTTTACTCTCATCCTCACGATAAATCAATAGAACGACACGACATCAACCTTTGTGCTTTTAATATCATAATATGGCACGGCATCACCCTTCGTGCTTTACACTCTTCCTCACCCAAACAATATCAATAACAACAATCCGGCAAGGAAAATCAACAATATGAACAACAATAATAAAATCATAACGTCCCGGCAAGGGAAAATAACAGTAGAATCAACACCATCCCGGCCAGGGAAACAACTATAGCCAATCTCACTTAGTACATAACCTCACATAAAGTTTCTCAACTGAAAACAATACTCAACCCTCAACAATATCAAGAATTTCCACCAATATGGATAACTACAAAGTGAAACTTAAGTAATAATTAACGAAGAATCACATAAATCACAATATTCGACTCACGGGCATGCTTGACACCAACGTATAGGTACTCGTCACCTCACCTATACGTTGAACATGATAATAACATGTAGCAAATAGGACAGAACACCTATTCCCTTAAGCTAAGGTTAAGCCAAACACTTACCTCGAATTCCACGACCAAACTCAGACCTCGATTACCGCTTTCCCTTTTGAATTTGACTCCAATTCACTTGTATCTAGACATAATTACTTAATAACATCAAGAAATGCTAAATAATTCAATCCCAATGCTTAATTATAGGTTTTCTATCATTCTTCCTAAAAAGTCCAAAAATCGACCCCGGGCCCGCTTGGTCAAAATACGAGGTTCGGACCAAAATACGATCACCCATTCACCCACGAGTCCGAATATGTAATTAGTTTCAGAATCCGACCCCAAAACAAGGTCTAAATTCTAATAATTCAAAAAGCTCTAACTCTACCCAAATCCTCAATTTTCTACCCTTATGAATATGATTTAGGCCTAGAAATCTAATGGGTGTTAATGGAAATTGAAGAAAACGAGTCTAAGAACACATACCTATGGTTTTGTGGTGAAATCCCTCTTCAAAAATCGCCCAAGTTCGAGTTTCAATGAAAGAGTTATGAAATTTGGAGAAAAACCTGTTTTGCAACTGTTTTTAAAAGACTAAACAGGTACTCTATGCGTTCCCGTGCCTTTGTCCGCGTTAGCATAGGCTTAATTCCCCAGGACTACGCGTTCGCGAGCCAGCCTATGAGTTCGTGTAGGCTTCCATCCCCCTGCCCTTCGTATTCGCGGGCCATTGGTCGCGTTCGCACAGTGTTGGGCTAACCAATCCCCAAGCTCCCCTTCCTACTCTATGCGTTCGCGTATGGCTGGATGCGTTCGCGTAGAGCAACTTCCTAAAGCTCCGCGTTCAGGTCCTACTTCACGAAGAACAATCCTGCCCCTTCCCCGTTTAACCTTCGCGTTCGCGTGGGTTACCACGCGTTCGCATAGAACAAACACCTGGACACCAGCAAACAACAATAACACCAGATTTTATAAGTCCAAAAGCACTTCGACGCCTATCCGAAACTCACCCGAGCCGTCGGGGCTCCAAACCATAAATGTACACAACCTTAAAAATATCCTACAGACTTACTCGTGCGATCAAATCGCCAAAATAATATCTTAAACAACAAATCTAGCATAGAAATCAAAGAAAAATCTCAAAACTTTCAAAGTTTCAAATTTCACAATTACGGGTCCGAATCACATCAAACAACCTTCGTTTCTTACCAAATTTTACATACATAACTCAAATATCATATTAAACCTGTACCGGGCTTCGGAACCAAAATACGAGCCCGATACCATAAATTTCAAATATAATCAAATTTCCAAAAACTCTTATATTTTCAAAAAAATAATTTCTTTCAAAAATTCATTTCTCGGCCTCGGGACCTCCGAGCGGGCATACGCCCAAGTCCCATATTTTCCTACGGGCCCTTCGGGACCGTCAAATCACGGGTCCGGGTCCGTTAACCTAAAATATTGACCAAAGACAACTTAAATTTAATTTTAAAGGCAAAATTAGCATTTTTCTCAATTTTTCATATATAAAAGCTTCCCGGATGTACGCTCGGACTGCGCACGCAAAATGAGGTGAGATAAAAGGAGGTTTTCAAGGCCTCAGAATACAGTTTTGACTTATAAAACAAGGGATGACCTCTTGGGTCATCACATTCTCCACCTCTAAAACAAACGTTCGTCCTCGAACAGACATAGAAAGGTACCTGAATCGGAGAAAAGATGAAGATATCGGCTCCGCATATCAGACTCGGACTCCCAGGTAGCTGCCTTGGCGGGCTGACCTCTCCACTGAACACGAACCGAAGGATAAATCTTCAATCTCAACTGACGAATAGGCCGGTCTAATATGTCTACTGGCTCCTCCTCATAGGTCAAATCGATGTCCAACTGGACACTGCTAAATTCTAACACATGGGATGGATTGTCGTGATACTTCTGAATCATAGATACATGAAACACTGGATGCACAGCTGATAAATTCGGCGGCAACGCAAGTTTGTAAGCCACGTCTCCTACTTTATCAAGAATCTCAAACGGACCAATGAATTTAGGGCTTAACTTGCCCTTCTTCCCAAACCTCATCACGCCGTTCATGGGCGACACCCGAAGCAACACCCGCTCTCCGACCATGAATGCCACATCACGAACTCTGCGGTCGGCGTAACTCTTCTGCCTGGACTGAGCTGTACGAAGTCTATCCTGAATGATCTTTATCTTATCCAAGGCATCATGCACTAACTCCGTACCCAACAATCGAGCCTCTCCCGGCTCAAACAACCCAACCGGCGACCGGCATCGCCTATTATATAATGCCTCATAGGGAGACATCTGAATGCTCGACCGATAGCTGTTGTTGTAGGCGAACTCAGCTAATGGCAAGAACTGATCCCAAGAACCTCCAAAGTCAATGACACAGGCTCGTAGCATATCCTCCAAAATCTAAATAGTACGCTCGGACTGCCCGTCCATCTGAGGATGAAACGCTGTGCTCAACTCAACTCGCGTGCCCAACTCACGTTGAACTGCCCTCCAGAAATGCGAGGTAAACTGCGTACCTAGATCAAAAATAATGGACACGGGTACGCCATAAAGATGAACAATCTCCCTAATGTAGATCTCTGCTAATCTTTACGAAGAATAGGAAGCTGCCACCGGAATGACCCATACCGCATCGAATTTCCTCTGAGTCCGTGGGAGTCCAACAACAAAATCCATGGTGATACGCTCCCACTTCCACTCAGGAATCTCAATTTGCTGCATCAATCCACCATGTCTCTGGTGCTCGTACTTTACCTGCTAACAATTCAAGCACCGAGCTACATATGCCACAATATCCTTCTTCATCCTCCTCCACCAATAATTTTGCTGCAAATCCTGATACATCTTTGCGGCGCCCAGATGAATGGAATACCGGGAACTATGGGCCTCCTCTAATATCAACTCACGAAGACCATCAACATTAGGCACACAAATATGACCCTGCATCTGTAAAATTCCATCATCACCAACTGTAACCTTCTTGGCACCACTGTGCCGCACCGTATTCCTAAGGACACACAAATGAGGATCATCATACTGCCGATATCGAATACGATCAAATAATGAGGAACGAGCAACTGTATAAGCTAGAACACGCCCGGGCTCAGAAACATCCAATCTTATGAACCGATTGGCTAAGGCCTGAACATCCAGAGCAAGCGGTCTCTCCCCGACCGGAATATAAGCAAGGCTACCCATACTGGTTGACTTCCTACTCAACGCATCGGCCACCACATTGGCCTTCGCCAGATGATATAAGATTGTGATGTCATAGTCTTTCAACAGCTCCAACCATCTTCTCTGCCTCAAATTCAACTCTTTTTGCTTGAACAAATATTGCAAACTCTTGTGATCCGTGAACACCTCACATGACACGCCATATAAATAATGCCTCCAAATCTTCAGCGCATGGGCAATGGCTGCTAACTCCAAATCATGAACTGGATAATTCTTCTAGTGGACCTTCAACTGACGTGAGGCATATGCTATAATCTTGCCATCCTGCATCAACACTGCACCAAGTCCTACCCGAGAAGCATCACAATACACAATATATGGCCCTGAACCTGTGGGCAAAACCAACACCAGTGTTGTGGTCAAGGCTGTCTTGAGCTTTTGAAAGCTCGCCTCACACTCATCTGACCACCTGAACTGGGCACCCTTCTGAGTCAACCTGGTCATCGGTGCTGCAATAGATGAAAACCCCTCCACGAACCGACGGTAGTAACCTGCTAAGCCCAAGAAACTCCGAATATCTATAGCTGATGGGTCTAGGACAATCCTTGACTGCTAAAATCTTCTTGGGATCCACCTGAATACCCTCTGCTGATATAACATGACCCAAGAATGCAACTGAACTCAACCAGAACTCACACTTCGAAAACTTAGCATACAACTGACTGTCCTTCAGAGCCTGGAGAACGACTCGAAGGTGCTGCTCGTGCTCCTCCCGGCTGCGGGAATAAATCAGAATATCATCAATGAAGACAATCACGAATGAATCCAAATAAGGCCTGAGCACTCGGTTCATCAAGTCCATGAAAGCTGCTGGGACATTTGTCAACCCGAATGACATCACTAAGAACTCACAATGCCCGTACCGAGTGCGAAAAGCTGTCTTAGGGACATCGGATGCCCTAATCCTTAACTGATGGTAGCCAGATCTCCAATCAATCTTCGAAAATACCTTGGCACCCTGAAGGTGATCAAACAAATCATCAATCCTCGACAACGGATACTTATTCTTGATGGTGACCTTTTTCAATTGTCGATAATATATGCACATCCTAATTGACCCATCCTTCTTCTTTACGAACATCACTGACACACCCCAAGGCGAGACACTAGGCCTAATAAATCCTTTACCAAGCAAATCCTACAACTGCTCCTTCAACTCTGGCGGGGGCATACGATATGGCATAATGGAAATAGACTGAGTGACCGGAGCCAAATCAATGCAAAATCAATATCTCTGTCGGGTGGCATACCCGGCAGGTCTGCAGGAAACACCTTTGGAAACTCACGGACAATGGGCACAGACTCCATAGAAGGAACCTCGGCACTGGAATCACGAACATATGCCAAATAGGCCAAACACCCCTTCTCGACCATGCACCGAGCCTTCATATATGAGATAACCCTGCTGAAAGAATGACCAAGAGTCCCTCTTCACTCCAGTCGAGGCACTCCCGGCAATGTTAAGGTCACGGTCTTAGCATGACAGTCCAGAATAGCATGATAAGGCGACAACCAATCCATCCTCAAAATGACATCGAAATCCACCATATCAAGGAGTAGAAGATCTACATTGGTCTCAAGAATCACACACTGGTCTAAAGCTCCGCGTTCGCGAAGAACAATCCTTCCCCTCCCCCCTTTACCCTTCGCGTTTGCATAGAACAAACGCCTGGAAACCAGCAAACAACAATAACACCAGATTTTATAAGTCCAAAAGCACTCCGATGCCTATCCGGAACTCACCCGAGTCGCCGGGGCTCCAAACCAAAAATGTACACTACCTCAAAAACATCCTACGGACTTACTCGTGCGATCAAATCGCCAAAATAACATCTTAAACATCGAATCTAGCATAGAAATCAAAGAAAAATCTCAAAACTTTCAAAGTTGCAAATTTCACAATTACGGGTCTGAATCACATCAAACAACCTCCGTTTCTTACCAAATTTTACAGACACAACTCAAATATCATATTGAACCTGTATCGGCTCCGGAACCAAAATACGGTCTTGATACCATAAATTTCAAATATAATCAAATTTTCGAAAACTCTTATATTTTCAGTAAAACAATTTCTTTCAAAAATTCATTTCTCGGGCTCGGGACCTCGTAATTTGATTCCGGGCATACGTCCAAGTCCCATAATTTCATATAGACCCTCCGGAACCGTCAAATCACGGGTCTGGGTTCGTTTACCCAAAATATTGACCGAAGTCAACTTAAATTCAATTTGAAATGCCAAATTAGCATTTTTCTCAGTTTTCATATATAAAAGCTTTCCGGATATACGCCCGAGATGTGCACACAAAATGAGGTGAGATTAAAGGAGATTTTTAAGGCCTCGAAACGCAATTTTGACTTATAAAACAAGGGATGACCTTTTGGGTCATCACATCTTTAGATTTAATAACCAACATAATTGGTTTGGTTTGGTAATTGAAAAAATCAGACTAGCCCGACCTATGTACACCCCTATTAATTTAATAAATAATTTTATATCTCCATTCAGTTAAAGAAATTTTCTGGAGCTTAAAAGAAGTGCTTACCGTGGCAAGGAAACAATAGTTAAAGCTGAATCAAAATGATTCCGAAAAATATTACAACTAACACCTTGTTTGGGTGGTCGTTATGTATCGTTTCATAATGTATCGTATCGTATAGTATCGTATAGTATTGTATTGTATTGTATTGTATTATTTTTAAGTATACAATAATTGGATAGATTGTATCGTTTACCGTCATTTCATGATGTCATGCACCAATAATATGAAGAATAAACTTGCAATATTATAAAGAAAAAAATAAAGTACGAGGTAATATAACTATATAAAAAGGTAATGTAAAGGATAAAATATGATTACTTAATAATAAAAAAGGGCAAGATGAGAGGACAAACTAAGAAAACAATGTGATCGCACTAAACTGGTCGTTCCATAAAGAGACACTTTTCGTCGTTACGTCACGACAGATTTAAACAATACGATACAATAAAATTCAAGTAATAATCAAAATAAACATTGTATTTAAATTAACAATACGATACAATCAACAAGTAACAACTATCCAAACAAGCTGTAAGAGAATTAAAACTTGAGAAGTTGTTAGCAATTGATCAAGCTAAGAGAATCAACTGGCCCAAGATGACTTTTGAATGTCCTAGACGCACTGTGGTTAAAATAGCATGGGCTAGTCAGTTTTCGGAATGGTCATTCAAAAATAGCCAGTATTTTTCAAGTCATTGAAAAATAGTCACTATTTTGCTGCAACAGAGACCGGTCCAGCATAATATACTGGAGTTCGGTGCACCTATGTATGAACTTCCAGCATATTATGCTGGAACTCCAACACGCGGAAAGTTCAAGCATAATATACTGGAGATTCGAGCACCTGTGTATGAACTCTAATATATTATGCTGGAGGTCTAGTATACTTATGCTGGAACTCCATTATATTATGCTAGATTTCCAGTATACTTATGCTGGAACTCCAGTATAATATGCTGGAGTATTTTCCTGATTTTGAACAATGTTTTCGTTCAGATTTATCTTTACATAAAAAGTGGCTAAATTTTGATTACTTTTGAAAGTATAGTTATTTTTTATTGACCACTTGTAAATCTGGCTATTTTTAAATTTCTCCCCGTACTGTGGGATCTGATGTGGCCCTATTCGCAATCTTGGGCCGCTCCATTTAAAATTAAAAATATTGGACAGTAGTTCACACAACTTTTAAGAAAACAAAGTGCTCTGGATGGACTTTTTTGAAAATATCACTTATATATTAATCTCGTTAATTTTGTTTTTCCATAAAATAGTCACGCGTTAGAATACCACACTACCTACATCATACATACGACATTACACAAAGTGAGAGTGCATGGTCAACACACACCTAAAGCGCCTACGTTCCGCTTGCAGCAAATACAATCACAACCTACCTTGTACGAGATTCAACAACCGAAGTTACTGGTAGTCCCGAGGGGACGACATCCTCCTATAATAGTTAGCAATACTGAACAAGCGAGTCATCGGTCCTAGGAAAGAAAAGGACCACCTTTGGGGGAAAAAAGAACTCGCGAGGATACCAGCTTCGCCGGACCACACTCCAACTCAAGCTAAGCTTTACGGTCCCGCCTCTTTCTCGATCAACTAACCGAACTCTTGAAGACAAGGAAAGGGACTGATCCACACTGGAGTCCGGCACCGACTCGCTAATTTAAAACACACTAGACAAAATTTTAAAGCATCGACAATTTTAAATATCACTAGAATTTTAAAGCACCAAAAATCACGACGTTCACCAGAACTTTTCAGCCAAACAATCACCACAACTACTATAATCTTCAAAACTCTAGCGATCAAGAAAAAATTCTGCCAATCGAGAAAAATACTGTTGAGCGAACTTTAAAATTCTGGCATGAGGCATTTTTCCCAAATCATCGAGGTCAAAAAATTAATATTGGCAATAAAATATTCTATTTATGTCATTCTCCAAAAACATGTGTGAGAAAAATTCGTTATTAAAGATTAATATCTCTGTTTATGGATAGTGAAATTACTGAAGGTAATTTGCTAGAGTATTAAGTGTATTAAGATACTCCACCATGTGCTAAAATAATTCTAATTCGTTATGACAGGACGAAATTACATTATCAATTCCTCTTATTTAATTTGGTTATTCCTTTTGTGATGACTCAAAAGATCATTTTTTGCTTTAAAAGTCAAAAATGTGTTCTGAGGTCTTGAAAACCTCCTTTTGTCTCACCTCGTTTCGCATGCGCAGTCCGAGCGTATATCCGGAAAGCTTTTATATGAAAAACTGAGAAAAATGCTAATTTTGCCTTTAAAATTGAATTTAAGTTGACTTCGGTCAAAATTTTGGGTAAACGGACCTGGACCCGTAATTTGACGGTTCCGGAGGGTTCGTTGGAAAATATGGACTTGGGTGTATGCCCGGAATCGAATTCCGAGGTCCCAACCCCGAGAGATGAATTTTTGAAAGAAATTATTTAACTGAAATTATAAGAGTTTTTGGAAATTTGACTATATTTGAAATTGATAGTATCGGGCTCGTATTTTAGTTTCGGAGTACAGGTTTGATATAGTATTTGAGTGATGCCTGTAAAATTTGGTAAGAAACGGAGGTCATATGACGTGATTCGGACACGTAGTTGTGATATTTGAAACTTTGGAAGTTCTTGAGATTTTTATTTTATTGCTAAATTCGTTGTTTAAGATGCTATTTTGGCAATTTGATCGCACGAGTAAGTCCGTAGGATGTTTTTAAGGTGGTGTGCATGTTTGGTTTTGATCCTCGAGGGCTCACGTGAGTTTCGGATAGGCTTCGGGGTGTTTCAGACTTAGAGAAATCTGATGTGAGATTGTTGTATCTGGTGTGTGTGTTTTTATGCTATGCGAACGCGTGGTAACCCACGCGAACGCGAAGAGTAAACGGGGAAGGGGCCTGGGTTTATTCTATGCGAACGCATAGACCAGGATGCGAACGCGGAGCACTTGGGGAGTTCTCTACGCGAACACGTCTGGTCACGCGCTAACGCACAACCTTAGGTAGGGAACTGGGGGATGGGGGATCGAAACTCTATGCGAACGCGGCCAGAGGCTCGCGAACACGAAGGTCAGGGGGGACTATACCTTCGTGAACACGTAGAGTGTCTCGCGAATGCGAAGGCCAAAAGGGCCAATGCTTCTCGAGCGCGACACACCTCTCGCGAACGCGAATAAGGTCTGTCCAGTGATTTAAAACAGTAGCAAAAACGGGAAAATACCATATTTTCATATCTCCTTCCATAGAATCCGACCTTGGGCGATTTTTGAAGAGGAATTAGATCACCAAATCATAGGTTCGTGTTCTTAAACTCATTTCCTTCATTTTCCATTAACACCCATTAGATTTCTAGGCCTAATTCTTGTTCTTTAAGAGTAGAAATTAGGGATTTTTGGAGAATTAAGGATTTTACAAATTTGGGAATTTAGACCTCGATTTGGGGTCGGATTCCGAAACTAATTACATATTTGGGCTTGTGGGTGAATGGGTGATCGTGTTTTGGTCTGAACCTCGTATTTTGACCAAGCAGGCCCGGGGTCGATTTTTGACTTTTTGGGAAAAATGATGGAAAATCTATAATTAAGCATTGGGGTTGAATTATTTAGCATTTATTGATATTGTTAAGTTAATTATGTCTAGATACAATTGAATTGGAGGCGAATTCGAAAGGGAAAGCGGTAATTGAGGCTTGAGTTTAGCTGTGAAATTCGAGGTAAGTGTTTGGCTTAACCTTAGCTTGAGGGAATATGTGTTGTGTCCTATTTGCTATGTGTTGGTATCATGTTCAACATATAGATGTGGTGACGAGTATCTATATGTTGGTGTCAAGCATGCCCGTGAGTCGTATATTGTGATTTATATGCTATTTTCATTAAGCACTACCTATGTCTAAATTGATAATTATTCATGTTGATAGAAATTCCTTGGTATTACCTATTGTTGAGTATGGGTTCAAGTTGAGAATTATTATGTGAAGTCGAGTAACTAAGTGAGATTGGTTATAGTTGTTTCCCCTGTCAGGATGATATAAATTCTACTGTTGGCTCCTTTGCCGAGACGTTATGATTTTATTATTGTTTATACTGTTGATTTCCTTGTCGGATTCCTATCATTACATTTGTTTGGGTGAGGAAGAGTGTAAAAGCACAAAGGGTGATACCGTGCATGATATTGTGAGTGAGTGTAAAAGCACGAAGGGTGATGCCGTGCCGATATTGTGAGAGTTAATGCAAGAAGGGTGATGTCGTGCCATATTATGAAATTAAAAGCAAGAAGGGTGATGCCGTGCCATGATTATGAGAGAGTAAAATCACGAAGGGTGATGTCGTGCATTGTTTCTGTGTTATTATCTTTATTGTTTAAGTCTGATATTTACTTTGTTGCTTTATTTTGTTATTTTTATAACTTGGTATTTCCTCCCCTCAGTATGTTCTCCCCCTCTCCCGTATTAATTTGTTTAATTCCTGTTATTTTTAGTGTTCCTCGTATATGATTAAATTGCACAGGTTTATGTGGTTGTCGTGTCCTAGGCTCGTCACTACTTCGCCAAGGTTAGGCTCAACACTTACTCAGTACATGGGGTCAGTTGTACTGATGCTACACTCTGCACTTTTTGTGCAGATCCCGGTACTGGACCTTTCAGACCCTAGATCGAGGTTGCTGCCTTCAGTCCAGTGGAGACCCGAGGTAGTCCTGCAGGCGTCTGTAGGCCTTGGCGTCACCTTCTATCCTATTTCTTTCATGTTCTTATTTATTTCTGAGACATATGTATTTATTTTTGTTCAGACCTCTATTTGTAGTACTCATAGACAGTCCATGAAATTGTGACACCAATTCTGGGTGTAGTTATTATGGATTTCGTAATAGTTTCTAATTAAGCTGTTAGATTTTCTTTCTTCCGCATTTTTATTTTTGCTGATTTTGTATATTACCTGTTAGTTGTTAAAGATAAAGGAATAAGATGGAATAATCAGTAACGTTGGCTTGCCTAGCGGGTTCAATGTTAGGCGCCATCACGGTCCCGACAGTGGGAAATTCGGGTCGTGACAAGTTGGTATCAGAGCACTGGGTTGCTTAGGTCTCACAATTCACGGACAAGCTTAGTAGAGTCTGAGGGATAAGTACGGAGACGTTTGTGCTTATCCTCCAGAGGCTACAGAGTTTAGGAATGAATTCACATCTATTCTTCTCTGTCGTGCGATTTGATTTCTCAATGCTAATTGAAATTCTAATTTATTCTCTAGCAGATAGCGAGAACACGTGCTTCTTCATCCACTAATCAGCAACCCGAGTCCCCAGTGGCAGCTCCTACGAGGGGAAGAGGACGAGGCCGAGGCCGTACTAGAGGCCGAGGCAGGGGCAGAGCTCACTCCAGAGCTGCAATACTAGTGGCGGAGCCTCAAGTAGAGTTTTCTAATGAGGTTCCGGCACAGACAGCTCCGGCAGGGCTAGCTCAGGTTCCCGAGGGGTTCATCGCTACCCCGGTATTCCAGGATGCTTTGGTCCGTCTAGTGGGCCTCATGGAGAGTGTCTCTCATGCGGGTTTACTTCCTGCAAAACCAGCCGTCGCTTAGGCTGGGGGAGGAGTCCAGACTCCCGCTACTCGCACTCCGGAGCAGATGGCTTCTCAGTTTCAGACTCCAACCGCTTAGACAGCCGGGGTAGTTCAGTCGGGTGTTGTGGCTCAGACCGGTGGTGGGGAAGCGATGTCTGCTGATGCTTTGTGGAGGTTGGAAAGGTTCACCAAGCTTTTCACTACTACTTACAGCGGTACATCATCAGAGGATCCCTAGGACTATTTGGATAGCCGTCACGAGGTTCTACGAAACATGAGAATAGTGGAGACCAATGGGGTCGACTTTGCTACTTTTCGCCTGTCAGGTTCCGCTAAGACTTGGTGGAGAGATTATTGTTTGGCTAGACCAGCTGGGTCACCGCCTTTGACTTGGGCCCAGTTCTCTCAGTTATTTCTGGAGAAGTTCCTTGCTATCACTCAGAGAGAGGATTATCAGAGGCAGTTTGAGCGTCTCCAGTAGGGTTCTATGACCGTCACTCAGTACGAGACTAGATTCATTACCTTAGCCCGTCATGTTATTATGATACTTCCCACCGAGAGAGAGAGAGAGAGAAGGTGAGGAGATTTATTGAGGGACTATCTCAGCCGATTAGATTGCAGATGGTTAAGGAGACAGGGAGTGATATTTCTTTCCAGGATGCAGCCAATGTGGCCAGACGAGTTGAGATGGTTCTATTACAAGGGAGTGGACAGGGGTCTGACAAGAGGCCCCGTCATTTTGGAAGGCTCAGTGGTGCCTCATCTAGAGGCAGGGTCTCTTTTGGTAGGGCCCATCCTCCTAGGCCATATCATTCCGCACTTCAGGCTTCTCACGGTGCTCCAGGTGGTCGTGGTTCTCATATGCAGTATTCTGATCAGTTACCCTACAACGCACCACCAGCTCCTATTAGTGCACCGCCGCTCCAGAGTTTTCAGGGTGGTTACTCAGATCGTCAGGGTCAGATTTAGGGCAAACAGTCTCAGCAGTCGAGGATTTGTTATACTTGTGGCGATTCGAGGCACATTTATAGATTTTTCCCTCGAGCCTCGAGTAGTTCTCAGCACCGAGGTTCTCGTGCCATGGTTCCAGCACCAGGTATTCCACCGCTCGCTCAGCCAGCTAGAGGTGGGGGTCGAGGTGTTAGAGGTGGAGGTCAGGCCGTTAGAGGTGGAGGCTAGGACGCTAGAGGTAGAGGTCAGCCAGTAGGAGGTCGTCCCAGGGATGTAATTCAGATTGGTGGGGCCCAACCCCGATGTTATGCTATTTCAGCAGGCCTGAGGCTGAGGCCTCCGATGGAGTTATCACAGGTACGGTTCCAGGCTGCAACAGGGATGCTTCAGTTCTATTTGATCCAGTGTCCACATATTCCTATGTATCATCTTATTTTTCCCCTTATTTGATTGTGCCTCGTGATTCTCTGAGTGCTCCTGTATATTTGTCTACACCGGTGGGTGATTCTATTATGGTAGATCATGTCTATCATTCGTGTGTAGTGATTATTGGGGGTCTTAAGACCAGTGTAGATCTCCAACTCCTTGATATGGTAGATTTTGATGTCATTTTGGGGATGGATTGGTTGTCGCCTTATCATTCCATATTGGATTGTCATGCCAAGACCGTGACATTAGCATTGCCGGGGTTTCCTAGACTGGAGTGGAGAGGGACTCCTGGTCATTCTCCTAGCAGGGTTATCTCTTATATGAAGGCTCGACGCATGGTCGAGAAGGAGTGTTTGGACTATTTAGCTTATGTTAGTGATTCTAGTGCTGAGGTTCCTTCTATGGATTCTATGCCCGTTGTCCGTGAGTTTCCAGAGGTGTTTCCTGCAGACCTGCCGGGTATGCCACCCGACAGGGATATTGAATTTTATTGATTTGGCTCCGGGCACTCAACATACTTCTATCCCGCCATATCGTATGGCCCTGCCAGAGTTGAAGGCGTTGAAGGAACAGTTGCAAGATTTGCTTGATAAAGGATTTATTAGGTCTAGTGTCTCACCTTGGGGTGCGCTGGTGTTGTTTGTTAAGAAGAAGGACGGATCGATGAGGATGTGCATAAATTATCGACAATTGAACAAGGTTACCATCAAGAACAAGTATCCATTGCCGAGGATTGATGACTTGTTTGATCACCTTCAGGGTTAGGTATTTTTGAAGATTGATTTGAGATTTGGCTACCATAAGTTGAGGATTAGGGCATCCTAGGTCCCTAAGACAACTTTTTGCACTTGGTACGGGCATTATGAGTTTTTAGTGATGTCATTAGGGTTGAAAAATGCCCCAACAGCTTTCATGGACTTGATGAACCGAGTGTTCATGCATTATTTGGATTCCTTTGTGATTGTCTTCATTGATGATATTCTGATTTATTCCCGCAGCCGGGAGGAGCATGAGTAGCACCTTCGAGTTGTTCTCCAGACTCTGAAGGACAGTCAGTTATATGCTAAGTTTTCGAAATGTGAGTTTTGGTTGAGTTCAGTTGCATTCTTGGGTCATGTTGTATTGGCATAGGGTATTCAGGTGGATCCTAAGAAGATTTCAGCAGTCAAGGATGGGCCTAGACCCACATCAGCTACATAGATCCGGAGTTTCTTGGGTTTGGTGGGCTATTATCGTCGGTTTGTGGAAGGGTTTTCGTCTATTGCAGCCCCGGTGACCAGGTTGACTCAGAAGGGTGCCCAGTTCAGGTGGTCAGATGAGTGTGAGGCGAGCTTTCAGAAGCTTAAGACAGCTTTGACTACGGCGTCGGTGTTGGTTTTGCCCATAGGTTCAGGGCCATATACTATGTATTGTGATGCATCTCGTATTGGACTTGGTGCGGTGTTGATGCAGAATGGCAAGGTTATTGCATATGCTTCGTGATAGTTGAAGATCCACGAGAAGAATTATCCAATTCATGATTTGGAGTTAGCAACCATTGTTCACGCTCTGAAGATTTGGAGGCATTATCTATATGGTGTGTCATGTGAGGTGTTCACGGATCACTAGAGTTTGCAATACTTGTTCAAGAAAAAAGAGTTGAATTTGAGGCAGAGGAGATGGTTGGAACTGTTGAAAGACTATGACATCACCATCTTGTATCATCTGGGGAAGAACAATGTGGTGGCCGATGCTTTGAGTAGGAAGTCATCTAGTATGGGTAGCCTTGCATATATTCCGGTCGGGGAGAGACCACTTGCTTTGGATGTTCATGATTTAGCCAATCGGTTCATGAGATTGGATGTTTCTAAGCTTGACCGTGTTCTAGATTATATACAGTTGCTCGTTCTTTATTATTTGATCGTATTTGAGATAGGCAGTATGATGATCTTCATCTACTTGTCCTTAGGTACACGGTGCGGCACGGTGGTGCCAAGCAGGTCACAGTTGGGGATGATGGAGTTTTACGGATGCATGGTCGTATTTGTGTGCCCAATGTGGATGGACTTCGTTAGTTGCTTTTAGAGGAAGCCCATAGTTCCCGGTACTCCATTCATCCGGGCGCCGCAAATATGTATCAATATTTGCGGCAGCATTATTGGTGGAGGAGCATGAAGAAGGATATTGTAGCGTATGTAGCTCGGTGTTTGAATTGTCTGCAGGTAAAATACGAGCATCAGAGACCTGGTGGATTATTTCAGAAGATTGATATTCCTGAGTGGAAGTGGGAGCGCATCACCATGGATTTCGTTGTTGGACTCCCACGGACTCAGAGGAAGTTCGATGCAGTATGGGTTATTGTGGATAGGCTGACCAAGTCACCGCATTTCATTCCTGTGGTAGTTTCCTATTCTTCGGAGAGATTGGCAGAGATCTACATCAGGGAGATTGTTTGCCTTCATGATGTGCCCGTGTCTATTATTTCTGATCGAGGTACGCAGTTTACCTTGCATTTCTGGAGGGCAGTTCAGCGTGAGTTGGGCACACGGGTCGAGTTGAGCACATAATTTCATCCTCATACGGACGGACAGTCCGAGCGTACTATTCAGATTTTGGAGGATATGCTCCGTGCCTGTGTCATTGACTTTGGAGGTTCTTGGGATCAGTTCTTGCCATTAGCTGAGCTTGCCTACAACAACATCTATCAGGCGAGCATTCAACTGGCTCCCTATGAGGCATTATATGGTAGGCGGTGTCGGTCTGCCGTTGGATGGTTTGAGCCGGGAGAGGCTCGTTTGTTGGGTACAGACTTGGTGCAAGATGCCTTGGATAAGGTTAAGATTATTCAGGATAGACTTCGTACAACTCAGTCCAAGTAGAAGAGTTATGCCGACCGTAGAGTTCGTGATGTGACATTCATGGTTGGAGAACGGATGTTGCTTCGGGTGTCACCCATGAAGGGCGTGATGAGATTTGGGAAGAAGGGCAAGCTAAGCCTTAGGTACATCGGTCATTTTGAGATCCTTGATAGAGTTGGAGAGGTGGCTTACAGACTTGCGTTGCCACCAAGTTTATCCGTTGTTCATCCAGTGTTTCATGTGTCTATGCTTCGGAAGTATCACGGCGATCCATCCCATGTGTTAGACTTCAGGTAGTGTCCAGTTGGACAAGGACTTGACATATGAGGAGGAGCCGATAACTATTTTCGACCGGCAGATTCGTCAGCTGAGATAGAAGACTTATCCTTCGGTTCGTGTTCAGTGGAGAGGTCAGCCTCCCAAGACAGCTACCTGGGAGTCCGAGTCTGATATGCGGAGCCGGTATCCCCATCTTTTCCCCGATTCAGGTACTTTTCTATGTCCATTTGAGGACGAATGTTTGTATTAGAGGTGGATAATGTGATGACCCAAAAGGTCATCTCTTGTTTTAAAGCCAAATCTGTATTCCGAGGCCTTGAAAACCTCCTTTTGTCTTACCTCATTTTGCGTGCACAGTCCGGGCGTATGTCCAAAAAGCTTTTATATGAAAATTGAGAAAAATGCTAATTTTGCCTTTAAAATTGAATTTAAGTTGACTTCGGTCAATATTTTGGGTAAACGGACCCGGACCCGTGATTTGACAGTCCTGGAGGGTCCGTAAGAAAATATGGGACTTGGGCGTATACCCGGAATCGAATTCCAAGGTCCCAAGCTCGAGATATGAATTTTTGAAAGAAATTGTTTAACTGAAACTATAAGAGTTTTTGGATATTTGACTATATTTGAAATTGATAGTATCGGGCCCGTATTTTAGTTTCGGAGCCCGTTACATATTTAATATAGTATTTGAGTGATGCCTGTAAAATTTGGTAAGAAACGGAGGTCATATGACGTGATTCGGACCCGTAGTTTTGATATTTGAAACTTTGGAAGTTCTTGAGATTTTTCTTTGATTTTAATGCTAAATTCGTTGTTTAAGATGTTATTTTGGCCATTTGATCGCACGAGTAAGTCCGTAGGATGTTTCTAGGGTGGTGTGCATGTTTGGTTTGGAGCCCCGAGGGCTCGGGTGAGTTTCTGATAGACTTCGGGGTGTTTCAGACTTAGAAAATCTGGTGTGAGATTGCTGTATCTGGTGTGTGTGTTTATATGCTATGTGAACGCGTGGTAACCCACGCGAACGCGTGGTAACCCACGCGAACGCGTGGTAACCCACGCGAACGCGAAGATTAAACGGGGAAGGGGCTTCGGTTTATTCTATGCGAACGCATAGACCAGGATGCGAACGCGGAGCTCTGGGGGAGTGCTCAACGCAAACGCGTCTGGTCACTCGCGAACGCACAGCCTTAGGTTGAGAAATGGGGGATGGGGGATCGAAACTCTATGCGAACGCGACCAGAGGCTCGCGAACACGAAAGTTAGGGGGGAATATACCTTCGCGAACTCGTAGAGTGTCTTGCAAACGCGAAGGCCAATAGGGCCCATGATCCGCGAACGCGACAGACCTCTCCCGAACGCGAAGAAGGTATGTCCAGTGTTTTAAAACAGTAGCAAAAACGGGAAAAGATCATATTTTCATATCTCCTTCCATAGAATCCGACCTTGGGCGATTTTTGAAGAGGGATTTGATCTCCAAATCATAGGTTCGTGTTCTTAAACTCATTTTCTTCATTTTCCATTAACACCCATTAGATTTTTAGGCCTAAATCTTGTTCTTTAATAGTAGAAATTAGGGATTTTTAAATTTGGGAATTTAGACCTCGATTTGGGGTCGGATTCCGAAACTAATTACATATTCGGGCTCGTGGGTGAATGGGTGATCGGGTTTTGGCCCGAACATCGTATTTTGAGCAAGCGGGCCCGGGGTCAATTTTTGACTTTTTGGGAAGAATGATGGAAAATCTATAATTAAGCATTGGGGTTGAATTATTTAGCATTTATTGATATTGTTAAGTTAATTATGTCTAGATACAATTGAATTGGAGGCGAATTCGAAAGGGAAAGCGGTAATTGAGGCTTGAGTTTAGCCGTGGAATTCGAGGTAAGTGTTTGGCTTAACCTTAGCTGGAAGGAATAGGTGTTGTGTCCTATTTGCTACGTGTTGGTATCATGTTCAACGTATAGGTGTGGTGACGAGTATCTATACGTTGGTGTCAAACATGCCCGTGAGTCGTATATTGAGATTTATATGCTATTTTCATTAAGCACTACCTATGTCTAAATTGATAATTATTCATGTTGATGGATATTCCTTGGTATTGCCTATTGTTGAGTATGGGTTCAAGTTGAGAATTAATACGTGAAGTCGAGTAACTAAGTGAGATTGGTTATAGTTGTTTCCCTTGTCAGGATGATATAAATTCTAGTGTTGGCTCCCTTGCCGGGACGTTATGGTTTTATTATTGTTTATACTGTTGATTTTCTTGTCGGATTGCTGTCATTACATTTGTTTGGGTGAGGAAAAGTGTAATAACACGAAGGGTGGTGTCGTGCATGATATTGTGAGTGAGTGTAAAAGCACGAAGGGTGATGCTGTGCCGATATTGTGAGAATTAATGCACGAAGGGTGGTGACGTGCCATATTATGAAATTAAAAGTACGAAGGGTGATGTTGTGCCGTTTCTTTTGATTTTATGGTGAGAACGAGAGTAGAAACACGAAGGGTGATGCTGTGCATTGTTTCTGTGTTATTATCTTTATTGTTTAAGCTTGATATTTACTTTATTGCTTTATTTTGTTATTTTTATAACTTAGATATTTTCTCCCCTCAGCATGTTCCCCCCTCTTATTAATTTGTTTAATTCCTGTTATTTTTAGTGTTCCTCGTATA
The DNA here is from genome assembly GCA_005239495.1 of Nicotiana undulata. Lineage (NCBI taxonomy): Eukaryota > Viridiplantae > Streptophyta > Magnoliopsida > Solanales > Solanaceae > Nicotiana > Nicotiana undulata. The sequence continues at coordinate 23,660 of ML283090.1, forward strand.
TGATTAAATTGCACAAGTTTATGTGATTGTCGTGTCCTAATCTCGTCACTACTTCACCGAGGTCAGGCTCGACACTTACTCAGTACATGGGGTCAGTTGTACTGATGCTACACTTTGCACTTTTTGTGTAGATCCCGATACTGGACCCTTCGGACCCTAGATCGAGGTTGCTGCCTTCAGTCTAATTGAGACCCGAGGTAGTCCTGCAGGCGTCCGCAAGACTTGGCGTCACTTTTTATCCTATTTCTTTCATGTTCTTATTTATTTCTGAGACAGATATATTTTATTTTGTTCAGACCCCTATATGTAGTATTCATAGATAGTCCGTGAAATTGTAACACTAATTCTGGGTGTAGTTAATATAGATTTCATAATAGTTTCTAATTAAGCTGTTAGATTTTGTTTCTTTCGCACTTTTATTTTCACTGATTTTGTATATTATCTGTTAGTTGTTAAAGATAAAGGAATAAGATAAAATAATCAGTAACGTTAGCTTGTCTAGCAGGTTCAATGTTAGACGTCATCACGATCTTGATGGTGCGAAATCCGGATCGTGACACCTTTATAATTCAACCCAATACATAAATTAATTTTGGAGTTTTTAAGTTTGCACTTTTTATGTAGACGAGGTAGGGCAAGTTAAGTCTATTGAGAGTTATGTGAAACAAGTGGAGAAAAAAGGGCAAGTTTCTTTTAATAAGCATTTAAGGATTTGTCTAATCTTCACCACATTCAAGGAGGATTCTACAATACATATATTTTCTGAACTTTATATCATAGATCTCAACTATAAAAACAAAAGGAAGAGCAAATCTCATAATGAACATAATGTTTTCAAAAGCATTAATTTTGAGTGTTAATTAATACTCTAAGCATCAAGTTTAGAATAAACTTAATTATTTATACTAACTTCATCACTAATTATTGTCAACGTTTTCAACAAGCAAGGCATCTTTAATTTTTGCAGTCTGCAAACCTATCAATAATAATATCCCTATATAACAATTATTCATTATAAAAGGTCAAGTTTTTCGGAATCGATTTTTATGTTACAATATTTGTTCTCTGTAATAACACTTCACTATAGGAGCCAAAAAATATTAAAACAAACGAAATTATTATAGAGAGGTTTGACAATATATACATATTATTGAAGTCGCTTGACAAAAGGATGGAGGGGGAGGGGGGGGGGGGGGGGGGGGGGGGGGGGGGGGGGGGCAAGTGTGGCAGACATCTAGCATATAACATATAGTTTACGTTTTCCAACCATTTTTGCTCAAACTTTGTATATGTATTGAAAGTTTACTAAAATTTAAAAATATTTGATTGTAAATTTAATTATTATAATATATTGATTAAAAGTAAAAACGATCTTGCGTTATATGTCCTTTTGCATGCACTAATTGAATTGTCCTTTGTGAAGACCTTCCTAATTGTGTGCATGTGACTTCGAAAGTTTATTTGCAACTATTGATTGTTAATTTCAAATAAGAAAGCAACAGCGTACAAGTGGAGTCCACTGAAAACTAATAGAGTATTCCTCTAAATCTTAATCTACGTTTTCTTTAAATCTTAGTTAATTAAAAGCCTAAATTAAAGACCATTGAAGTGGTTGAAAGCAAACCTACAATAAACCTATGACATTGAAAATCTTAGGCCATTGGTTTTTGTGCATGACAGACAACCAGACTCATAAGATCGCATTTCATAGTCATTTGATTGGAAATGAGTTATTCCAGGATTATTTCGAAATTAGTTATTTCACCCTTTTATAAGAATAAAAAAATACTATAATTTCAATATAATTAATTTCGAGATTAGTTATAGTACTGTAATTTTATCACAATCAAACATGCGATAAACTTATCTCAAATTTAATTTCGGGATTAATTGTCCCTTATCGTTCGTACCAAATGAGCCTAAGAAGTGTGATGTAGGCAGTCTACCCTGATACTTGCATCAATAGCTGATTTTACGGTTCGAATCTGTAACCTATAGGTTACACGAAGACAATTTTACAGACAACTAGACTTATGTTTTTATATATGTCAATTCTCAGTATCTTTTTTCGGATTTCCATACACTTAACTTGTGATAGAAATTAAGGACCCGTTTGACCATAGATTTTGCCAAAATATATTTGGATTTTTTGGCAAATACATATTTGTTCATAAATTTTATCCATATTTTGACAAATTCCCAAAATCCAAATCCCAAACTAGCTCAATGGTCCAAAATATTACTTTTACGTTTTTCTAAAAATTGCCTCGAACTTTTGTATTAAATAAAAGAGTCCACCATTTATTATTTTGTTAGCAATGTTGCTTCGTCTTTTTGGTCATCTGATAGTGTATTATGTAGTTCATAATAAAAATGATAATTTTGTACCAAATTTATTTATGTTCAGGACTATGGTTTGCGATAATATAATGAAATTGATAAAGGTATTGTTGGATATTTGTGATAGTTTATAGAACTTGTGGGTATAAGACATGTTTCATATTTTTTTTTAAAAAGTGAAATATATCTTGAAAATTGATGTCCAAACACATTTTCATCTTCAAACCAAGCTTCACCTAAATCAAAATTTTCAAAACAAATTTAAAAATGTATGGCGAAACGTTGGCTAAATAACTTATGCCATTTCAACAACCACTCGGCATGAAAAATAAAGTTTTATTAACTATTGCTGTTGCAACCGTGGTCCTTCAATTTGATTGCTCACATACTTTAAGGGAGATGAAATTTACAGCGGATCGGAGTTTAGGAAAGAATGACGTTTTTCTATATTTAAAAATTCGTTAACTTTGACATGTATTAAAATTCGTTAAAAATTCGTTAACAGGCTATTAAATCCATAAAAATATCGTGACATGTATAAGACGACAAGTTTCAAGAATACTTTTGGTTGATTGTAACTAGAGCCTTTTCTTCTTTTTTTTTAAATTTCGCGACTAATTATATAATGTCACACAAAATATAATGAAATAATATATATATATGGAGGGACAACACAGTGATTATTTTCACCTACCCAAAATTGCTGATGGAGTTGAGGAATTGTGGTCCAGTCATTCATTAAAAACCTCCAGTTTACCTACAGTGGTAGCAGGCCTATAGAGTTGTGTCCACTAAATAATAACTACATGAATGTAGATGAATAGTCCCTTAATTACGTGCTGAATATTGAAATGAAAAGAACATATATCAACAGGTATTTTCTTCAGAAATTTCTAAAACTCTGGTTCATGTGGTTTAATATCCATAGAATTTAATTACTTCGAATTTATCAAGTAATTCATATAGATGTGAGATTAATCTCTACTAGAAATTTTTTATTTTCCGACTACATATATTCCGACTACTGTAGTCAAAAAGTTTTTAAAATTTATTTTTTGATTTCTTTTATATTTTCGCGCAAAGTTCCACTCTCTTAGTATTCTGACTACTTTCCGACTGGTTCAGCGGTTGAAAAAATAGCTATTTTCTAGTAGTGATTTCAATCTTTGTTCGAACGAGATTTGAATCAATTTGCACGTACCTCGATATCTGACATGTCGTGGATTTAGATCAGTCAAACTAGTGTATTGGACTTTCAGTAGTGAATGAGGTCAAGAAACAGCCGTACATGCAGGGGAGGAGCTAGCATAGAATTTACGGGTTCGAACAAATTCAGTAACTTTGGTCTAAATCATATATTTGTCTTTACAAAATTCATTAAATACGTATAAATTGTTAATTTAGAATCCTATAACATAAACAAACTAGAATTTCGAACTCACAAACTTCAAATTCTGATTCCGCCTCGAGTAATTATTGCGTTGAAGGTGGCACTGACTGGGCGACACCATCTAGCTACTGATTTACTGAACAGTAAACTCATTCATGTGTAAATGCATAAGTTAATAAATTAATTAGCAATAAGTATGACGTAGAAGCAGAATAAAATTCAACAGAGGACAGCTGTCCATTTTGCAAAAATATAGGCAAACAAAAGCCTATGGTTTTCCCAGTCTACTCATCTGTTACGAGGTTTTGGTGTAGGTTTGTTTTCAAGTATAATAAAGGAGGACAAATATACTCAAGAATGAACACGGCATATTATTCTTTACCTACCAACAAAAATCGTGACGGAGTGAAAAATATATTGGGATTGGAAGTTGGTGAATGGGAAATGGAGAAAGAAATGCCAAGGGAAAGTGAGTTTTTCCCTTACGCTTTAGAAGGAGCAATTGTCCCTCGTTGATAGTGGAAAGATGGTAAGTTTCACACCGTCATCTCTCGGCTCGACTTCAACGGAAGATTCACCTTGATAAAAAAAATTCCTTACGAAATTTTCTGAACTTCTTCTTCTTTTTCTGCACAAATAAACTCCAGTGTTATTTACAGCCATTAAGTGGTTCGCAGTTCACTAGCTTTTTAGGTACCGACACTCTGACGAGTCAAATCGTTCTATTCTGGTAGGATAATATTCCAACACCTCGGGTAGTTGAGGTGAATACGGACACACTGTGCATTCAGTGGGCTCGATTTACTTCCAACATTTATTTCAGATTCTGTTTATTTCTATTTTTTCGTTTCTGTATTTGTCACGTGAATTACTGTTATGTAATAATATAGTTAATACAGATTGATAACAAAGTACTCATTCGTTCTTAATTATGAAGTATGTGGTCTTTATTAAGGAGCTCTTTACGCTCAATATGAAACTTCTTGAAATGAATTTTATACAACTCTAACTCTCCAACGTGGATAACGAACACCGTCAGATGAAAGACCAAAAAAGAATCTTATTAATGAAATATAGGTTGAAATGAAAAAATCTTTCGATAAGGAGCATTTTACTCCCTAGCGGACCTACCCTATGTGAAATTGAATTTAAACGACAGACACTGGACTTCACGTACTGAATGATTATATATACAAAAAGAAAAAAGAAAAAAGAAAAAAGTAACTCTATATATTAATGAAATATAGGTTTTAAGTTTCTATTTTGATTTATGTAATTAACCAACTAAAATTAGGGTTGTACGTCCAGATTATCAGAGTGTGAAGAAATGAAAAAGAAATTTAACTTTATACATGGCGTATTCAATGCAGAGGCTATGGGTTCAGCTTTCGTTCATACCATATATTTTTACCTAAAAAATTATTAAATATGTATGAATAATAAAGTTCGAACTTTGAATTTAATAAAGAGTCCGTTTGGACATAAAATAAAATTCACTTTTTAATTTTTTTCAAAATCAGTGTTTGGCTATAAAATTTTGAACTTTCACTTCAAGATGAAGTTTAAAATTTTTTGAAAATTTGAAAAACTACAAAAAAATATTTTTTCAAAATTTTCAATTCAATCTTACTGACAAAAGTTCAAAAACAACCAAAATTATATTCATGTCCAAACATTTCTAATTTTCAAATATCATTTTCACTCGAAAAAGTTTTTCACCCTTTTTTTCAATTTTACGATTCTTATGTCCAAACGCCCAGAAAGTTTATAGTGTATATACATGGAAATTAATGTCAAGGGCAAAGAACTAAGTTACACTACTTTTGGTCTGAAACTAACCAAAAAACAACTGAGATGCCAGAAAAGTAGCCATAAGAGGGAGCAAACACAAAGTTTATTCAAATAAAATTCCAATTAAGAATCATAGATGGGCCAATTCTGTACTTTATGCAGTGTCAGTCTTCCATCTTCTGGTTGCTACACCAAAACCATTTCTTTTCAATTTTCCATCTGCTTTAGAAAGGGGACCCAAAATAAAGTAAAATAAAATAAAAAGAATTTTCCTACTTTTGTATTGTTTTCTTTGCAGATGATCTGTCAGTGAAACCAATGCATTACAGCTGTTGCATCGTTAATCAAGGACACTAATTAACGATAATAATAAAACGAGTTTATGTTATATACACCGATTTTTTGCATCGACAAATTAAGTTGACCCATAACATTAATTCACTGTACAAAGTATCCTACATTCATGCAGGGTTCGGGAAAAAATCGCACCACTAAACGTATAATGTAGGCAGACTACCCTAATACAAACATCAAGGATGTTTCCACTGCTCGAACCTGTGATTTATAAGTCATACGAAAATAACTTTACCGTTTATCCAAGGAACTCCTTCCACTCCCGTATTATGCATGCTCTTTAAAAATAACAGAGTAGTCCGTTATAACAATTTAAATTGCGTCGTAAGTATGGTTGGAAAGAATTCACGATGTCACTATGTAAGTTAAACTCTAATACACCGAAAAGAAAACTAAAAAGAATATCATAAAAGATTATGGGTATTAAATTGAGAGTGCGGCTCTTCCCGGAACCTTAGGTGAATACAGAGTATTATGTGTCCCGGCTAGCCTTTAGTATGTGTAGTTAAGGGGAAAGCAAACATGATTTAAGGTAAAAGGGGATTGACAATGTTTTGCATGCCAAAGTCAAAAGACTTAGTTACGAATAATTACTGATAATATGATCATAAGGTTCCTTTTCATTATGACATTTCCAATTGCTAAATATTTCCCCTTTTTAGCAAGTGTATCCTTATTCAGCCTAAATTGTTCAGACATGCAGATCCATCCACATCATTGATAATATACGGTAATAATACCATATAGTCCCATGTAGCTTACTTTGGAGCAATTATAAAGTTATCTTTATGTGATTTATAGGTAATGGATTCAAGCCGTGGAAGCAATTACGACTAATGTTTGCATTAGGGTATGTTGTCTATATCACGCCCTTTGAGTGCGGCTTTTTATCGGACCCTCACTTGCATGAACATGTGATACTTTGTGCACCGAGCTATTTTTTTTAACACTGAATTTGACAGACAATTGAAAGTGGTTTCTGAACTTATTGTGTTGTCTAAGAATAAAGCTAAGAATTCATTTATATATACGTATGTGATCACTCCATTGGATTTTGCATGCCCAAAGAGCTACAAGGCGTGGGAGGGAACAAGATTACCATTTACCATAATTTAAGGAATTAATTAAAACATTTCCCTAATCCAGTTGCTACTAAATCAAATCCATATGGATCAGTGTTTTAAAAAGATTTCTTGGGACTGGCGCATCGGGCTTGCCCCGGAACATTGTCACGATCCCAAATCCTAACCGACCGTGATGACGCCTATCGTGGAACTAGACTAGCCACTATCACATAATTACACATTTCCTTTAGTAAAATTTCCCCAAATCATTAATAACATTCCTCATATCAAGTATATAATTTTCTAAATCTTTAAACAACATAAATAAGCTACAATCTATAACCATTCTCCAGAACTGGAGTCAATAAATCACGAGCATCTAAGAGTAATACTAATACTGCTAATGTCATAGAACAAAATACTAAGTACAATATGAGAGAAGGGAAATGGAGATGCTATGGACGCTGGACAACTACCTCAAAATCCCGAATGCTGACACCGTACGGACTCAGATGGCTACTGCTCAGAACCAGTACCTGGATCTGCAAACAGAGGTGCATGGAGTAATGGTGAGTACGCCAACTCAGTAGTAATGAAAATAAATCAAGTCTGACGATAAGAAACACACAGTAACAAAACATCAATTCACAATTAGTAAAATACTGAGCTCTAACAATGAAAACATTTAGGCATTATCTTTAAATCTAGTTTTCCGTAAAATCTTTTGAATAAGTATGATTTCAAATATTTCGCAGTAATATTTCCAAAAGACCCAGTATAAAAGATGAAATGAATCATAATAAAAAATTCAGCAAAATATCATTATAAATCACCCCTCGGGCCAAACCATCACTCATAAACAGTCACTCAGCACCTCACCATCACTCGGTATCAGTCACTCAGCACCTCACAGTCACTCATGCCTCCCAATCACTCGTCACTCGTCGCTCGGCACTCGACACTCACACTCAGTAGGTACCTGCGCTCACTAGGGGTTTACACACTCCGGAGGGGCACCTACAACCCAAGCTCTATAAACAGCCAAGTCATGGCAATAATCACTCTGGCACTCGGCCTCTCTCATATCATAAATATCCTCACAATATTGGTTCTCGGTCTCACTCAGTCAGACACTCTCAACATGCCAATCCGGCCATAAATAAACGGGGTCCTCGACCCAAAATAATATTTTTATTTCATGAATAATAATATCAACAAGTTCTGAGTGTCAAAATAGTTCAACAAGAAAGACTGAGTGTAAATCATAATTACAACATAAGGAATATCAGACTATAGCCCCCAAGGGGTTTAAACAGATCGACACGAGGCCCCAAACATGGCTTACATCCCAAATATATCAAAAACATAAAAATACTATTTATCATAAGATTTAAAAACAGTTTCGCAACTCAATAGTTGCCTCAGAAGGAACCAATGTCCAATTTCCCAATTCGTGCACGCCACACACTCGTCATCCAGTGTGTACGTCACTCAAAAATAGTGAAAGGATGCTAAGTCCGGGGTTTCATACCCTCAGGACAGGATTTAAAGTCATTACTTACCTCAAACTAGTCCGAAAAGCTGCTCCGCAATACTCTTGCCCCTCGAATCGGCTCCCGAATGCTCCGAATCTATCAAAATCAGATTTATCATATCAAAATGCGCTAGGGGGATGAAACCCAATTGAAAAATATCAACATTAGGCACAATTCCCGAAATTGGCCAAAACTCGACCCCTGGGCCCACGTCTCGGAACGCGATACACTTTATACCAAAATGATCCTTATTCTCTCACGAGTCTATACATATAAAGAACGCTGAAATCGGAGTCCAAATGACCCCCCAAATCACCCTTAGAAGGTATCTTTATCTCAAGCCCTAATTCTCTCTTTTTCCGCTGATTTTTCCCAATTTAACACTACTAATTAGGTCTTAATCACATATAATCGAGTTATGGAGTCCAAAAACCTTACATCAATGAGGAACAATCGTTTTCCTCTTCAAAACCTCTCCAAAAGCTCGGAACCCGCAGGAACAATGGTGAAAAGAAGACTAAAAATCGCTAAGTCCAACTTATATACTTTCTGCCCAAGCTTTTCGCACATGCGGCTCTATTTCTCGTACCTGCGGACTGCACCTGCGCTCCATACTACCGCACTTGCGATTTTTCATTAAACCGCCCAATCTCGCACCTGCGGCCCAGGTGTCGCACATGCGGCTCCGTAGATGCGCCCATAAAACCGCTTCTGCGGTTTTCCCCCACATGGGCCTCAACCGCACCTGCGACCCTCCTGGCCACTTCTGCGGCTCGCACCTGCGGTCCAATATCCGCAGGTGCGGAAACAACAGCACCAGCAACTTCAGTAGCAGCAAAAACATTCCAAACTCCCCTTTAACCACACAAAACCATTCTGAGCCCCTCGAAACCCCAACCAAACCTACCAACACATGATAAATGATCATCCGGACTTAGTCGCACTCTCGAAACACCCAAAATAACATCAAAACACCAAAATCACATCAAATTCAAGCCTATGAACTTTGAAATTCCTAAATTCCACCAACGATGCCGAAACCTACCAAAACACATCCGATTGACCTGAAATTTTGCACACATATCCAAAATGACATTACGAACCTGCTCCAACTGTTGGAATTCCCTTCCGACCCCGATAGCCTATTTTCCACTGCCGACCGGAAATCACCAAAAACTAACTTTCGCCAATTCAAGTCTAATTCTACACCGGGTATCAAAATTACATTCCGAACACACTCCTAAGTCCCAAATCCCCTAACGAAGCTATCCTATCCATAAAATATGTCTTCTGAGATCGTTTACCAATAAGTCAACTCCTAGTTGACTTTTCCAACCATAAGGCTACTTTTAGAGACTAAGTGTCTCAATTCTCACTACAACCATTCTGAACCCGAGCCAACCGACTCCAACACATCATAAATAGTATAACCAATGCATGACAAGGCAAAAACAATAATAATAATGCAGATTCTACTGAACGACCGGCCGGGTCGTTATATTATCCCCTTCTTAAACAAACGTTCGTCCTCGTATGGGTCTCGAAACATACCTGGAGTCCCAAACAAGTGAGGATATCTGCTCCGCATCTCCCGCTCGGTCTCCCAAGTAGCGTCCTCCACTGGCTGACCTCTCCACTGCACCTTCACTGAAGCTATATCCTTAGACCTCAACTTTCTGACCTGATGACCCAAAATGGCCACTGGCTCTACCTAGGGGTGCGCATTCGAATCGGTTTATCGATAAATCGAATCGATTATTTGTTATCGATTTATCGATATCGGTTTATCGATTTATCGATTTCGATTTCGATTTCGAAATTTTCCTTATCGATTTATCGATTTCGATTTCGATTTTATCCTTTTCGCTTATCGGTTTATCGATTTATCGATAAACCGATAAGATATACTAAAAAGATAAATATACCCTTATTTTATAATACCATTTCCTTTACCCTAAGTCCCTAACATAATTTTATTGTATTGCTTAAAATAGTTAAATAATATATTAATTGCCTGACTTGTTAATATACATTCTTATTTTATTTTTTATTTTTTATTTTTATTTTTATTTTTTATTTTTTATTTATTTTTTATTTTTATTTTTTTAAATATTTTTTTTTATATATATATATTCTTATTAGATTTTACTAATCTTGGCAAAGAAGCTTCCACCGACGATGTTTGCTAGAGTTAGTTAGCTGCTATGTAAGTTCTCCATTTTAAATAATATACTTGTAAAAGAATGTGATGTATTACAAAGTTCTTAATATTTTTCTTAATTTCTTCCATGTTTAAAGGTTAGTAGTTTCAGCAAGGGATATCACATTTAACGAATGATCATATTTAAAACTCAAGAGAATGAAATTCAAATTAATGAAAAACAGAATTAGCCTTGATGATGTATTTTTTTTTATACCGTTGGAGTTTTGGTGGCATACATTTGATCCTTTACTTTAGTTTCCTTGCGTGTGCTTGTTGACACAATTTTTATTTTATAAACGGTGTTCGTCTTATTTTAGCTTCTTTTATCCATATTAGTTAGGCGTGTTTATAGCGATATACGTTTCGTGGAATCCCGCAAATTTTCTTATTGGTGTAATCGATAACCGAATCGATAAGCCCCAAAAATCGATAAATCGAAATCGAAAAAATCGAAACCTTATTGAAACGATAACGATAAGCATATGTACAAATCGATAATCGATAAGCAATTATCGATAAGGGTCAAAATCGAATCGATAAATCGAATGCACACCCCTAGCTCTACCTCATATGACATATCACCCTCGCGATGAACTGTGCTGAAGTCTAAGACATGAGACGGGTCACCAATATACTTCCGAAGCATCGACACATGGAATACCGGATGAACACTCGATAAGCTGGGTGGCAAGGCAAGCCTATAAGCCACCTCTCCAATCCTCTAAAGCACCACAAAAGGCCCAATGAACCGGGGACTCAACTTTCCCCTATTCCCGAACCTCATAACACCCTTCATGGGTGACACCTTCAGCAGTACCTTCTCTCCCACCATGAAATACACATCCCGGACCTTCCGGTCCGCATAACTCTTCTGCCTAGACTGCGCCGTGCGCAGTCTCTCCTGAATCAACTTCACCTTCTCTAACGCATCTTGAACCAAGACTGTCCCAATAGCCTAGCCTCACTCGGCTCAAACCAACCAACCGGAGATCTACACCTCCTACCATATAAAGCCTCATACGGGGCCATTAGAATACTGGACTGGTAGCTATTATTATATGCAAACTCCGCAAGTGGCAGAAACTTGTCTCATGAACCCCCAAAATCAATCACACAGGCACGCAACATGTCCTCCAAAATCTGAATAGTCTGCTCCGACTGCCCGTCGGTCTGAGGATGAAATGCAGTGCTCAACTCTACCTGAGTACCCATACCTCTCTGCACGGCTCTCCAAAAATGAGATGTGAACTCTCTGTAAGAAATGATAGAAACTGGAACCCTATGCAATCGGACAACCACTCTGATGTAGATCCCAGCTTACCGCTCCGTAGTATAAGTAGTACCAACAAGAATGAAGTGCGCGGACTTGGTCAGCTGATCCACAATGACCCAAATAGCATCAAAACTCCTCGAAGTCCGTGGGAGCCCTACTACAATGTCCATGGTGATCCGCTCCCACTTCCACTCCGGAATATCTAACCTCTGAAGTAATCCACCGGGTTTTTGGTGCTCATACTTGACCTACTGGTAGTTGAGACACCGTGCTACATACTCAACAATATCTCTCTTCATCCGCCTCCACCAATATTGTTGTCTAAGATCCTGATACATCTTTGCGGCACCCGGATGAATGGAATACCGCGAGCTATGAGCCTCTGCTAATATCAACTCTCGAATCCCATCTACATTGGGAACGCAAATACGGCCCTGCATCCTCATAACTCTGTCATCATCAATAGTCACATCCCTAGCATCACCTCGATGGACTCTGTCCTAAAGAACTAACAAGTGTCGGTCATCATACTGGCGTGCTCTAATCCGATCATAAAGAGAAGACCTGGAAGCCATGCTAGCTAACACCCGTGGAGGCTCTGAAAAATCCAATCTCACCAACTGACCCGCTAAAGCCTGAACATCAAGTGCTAAGGGTCGCTCTACTGCTGAAAGATAGGCTAGACTCCCCAAACTCTTTGCTCTGCGACTCAGGGCATCGACCACTACATTGGCCTTCCCCGGATGGTATAAAATAGTGAGGTCATAATCCTTGAGAAGCTCTAATCACCTCCTCTGACGTAAATTCAAATCCTTCTGCTTCAGCAGATACTGCAAACTACAATGGTCGGTGAAAATCTCACATTGTACTCCATACAAATAATGGCGCCAAATCTTCAAGGCATGAACAATGGCAGCTAACTCAAGATCGTGCACTGGATAATTTTTCTCGTGCACCTTTAACTGTCTAGACGCGTAGGCAATCACCCTACCGTCCTACATCAATACCGCTCCCAAACCAACTCTAGAAGCATCACAGTAGACTTTATAAGAACCCGAACCAGTAGGCAAAACCAGTACCGGAGTTGTGGTCAATGCTGACTTGAGCTTCTGAAATCTCTCCTCACACTCATCGGACCATCTGAATGGAGCACCCTTCTGGGTCAATCTGTTCAAGGGTGAAGCAATCGAAGAGAACCCCTCCACAAAGCGACGGTAATATCCCGCCAAACCAAGGAAGCTCCTAATCTCTGTAGCTGAGGACGGTCTGGGCCAACTCTGCCCCGCCTTAATCTTCTTCGGATCAACTTAAATACCCTCACTGGACACCACGTGCCCCAAGAAAGCTACTGAACCAAGCCAAAACTCACACTTGGAGAACTTTGCGTAAAGCTTCTCCTCTCTCAATCTCTGCAACACAACTCTCAAATGCTGAACATGCTCCTCCTGGCTACGAGAATATACCAGGATGTCATCAATGAACACAATGACGAAAGAATCAAGGTACGGCTGAAACACGTTGTTCATCAAATGCATGAAAGTGGCTGGGGCATTGGTCAGCCCAAATGACATAACCAGAAACTCATAATGACCATATCTGGTCCTGAAAGCAGTCTTCGGAATGTCAGAATCCCGAATCTTCAGCTGATAATACCCGGATCTCAAGTCAATCTTAGAGAACATTCTAGCTCCCTGGAGCTGGTCAAACAAGTCATCAATATGGGGCAAATGATACTGGTTCTTCACCGTAAACTTGTTCAGCTTCCGATAATCAATACACATGCGCATGGAACCATCCTTTTTCTTCACAAACAACACCGGTGCACCCCAAAGTGACACACTAGGCCGAATGAAACCCTTATCTAGGAGTTCCTGAAGCTTCTCTTTCAATTCCTTCAACTCTGTTGGTGTCATACGATAAGGTGGAGTAGAGATAGGTTGGGTTCCTGACACCAAATCAATACCAAAATCAATGTCCCTGTCAGGTGGCATGCCTGGCAGGTCTACGGGGAATACGTCCAGAAAATCACGGACCACAGGAACATAATCAACAGAAGGAGTCTCACTACTAACATCTCTCACAAAAGCCAGATAAGACTCACATCCCTTCTCAACCATACGCTGAGCCTTCAAGTAAGAAATCACTCTGCTAGGCACATACTCAATAGAACCTCTCCACTCAACTCTCGGAACACCAGGCATAGCCAGGGTCACGATCTTAGTGTGACAATCAAGAATACCATGACACGGAGATAGCCAATTCATGCCTAGTATCACATCAAACTCAACCATGATGAGTAACAATAGGTCTACTCGGGTCTCTAGACCCCCAATAGATACACACACGACCGATACACACGGTCTACAACAATAGTATCGCCCACTGGAGTCGACACATGAACAGTCGTAACTAAAGACTCACAGGGCATATCCAGAGAGTGAGCAAAATATGACGAAACATAAGAGTATGTGGAACCAGGGTCAAATAAAGCCAAAGAATCACTGTGCCAGACTAAGATAATACCTGTAATCACTGCATCGGAGGCCATAGCATCAGGCCTAGCCGGAAGTGCATAGATACGTGGTTGACCTCCACCTGCTCGACCTCCCCCTCTAGGGCGGCCTCTAACTGACTGACCACCACCCCTGGCTGCTTGGGTGGGTGGTGAAGTGACTGGGGCCGATGTCGAGGGCTGACCCCTATGCTGAGATGAGCTACCAGAACGACGAGGACACTGCCTCCATACATGTCCAAACTCTCCACACTCAAAGCAACTACGCGGAGCTAGAGATGGGGACTGAAGGGAACCCCTGCCACTAGGATAGCCACCAGATGAACCATGCATAGAAGAACCCTGGAATGATGATGCTCTGGAGGAACTCTGAGCTGGAAGGGCACTGAAGGAAGAACGACCCGGATGAGAGCTGCGGGGACGCTGCCCCGAAGATGCGCCACTATAAGCTGGGCGAACGGGCTGGGGAGGTCTATATGGACGACCTCTACTATGCTGAAACTGCCCTCTAGAAGGGGCACCACTGAAGCTACCTGATCCCTAAGGCCTCTTGGCCTCCCTCTCCTCTCGCTCCTGCCTGCGAACCGACTTAATATCCCGAGCAATGTCAACAACCTGCTCGAATGTGGCACTTGACACTCTCTCCCTGGTCATCAAAATCTGAAGCCGATACGTGAGGCCATCTACAAACCTCCTGATCCTCTCCCTATCAGTAGGGACTAACTCAGTAGCATGCCGATCCAACTAAGAAAACCGCATCTCGTACTGTGTAACTGACAACTCTCCCTGGCGCAGCTGCTCAAATTGCCTGCGCTGCTCCTCCCTGTGGGACTGAGGAACATACTTCTCCAGAAAGATAGAGGAGAACTGCTTCCAAGTGAGGGGTGCTGAACCAACAGGCCTACGCCTCTCTAAAGACTCCCACCAAGTAAAAGCAGCACCAGAAAACTGGAATGTAGCAAATGAGACCCCATTGGTCTCTAGAATCCCAGCAGTGCGAAGTATCCTCTAACACCTATCTAGAAAACCCTGTGCATCCTCGCCCTCTGCGCCGCTGAAAGTCGGAGGCTGAAGTCTACTGAACCTCTCCAGCTTGCGCTGCTCATCCTCGGGCATGGCTGGAACCACATAGTCCTGAACTGGGGCAACCGACTGGGCTGGGACTGCCCCCAGTGTCTGCACGCCCTATACAACCTGCTCAGGTGTCCGGGCAGCTGGAGTCTGAGTGCCTCCCCCAGCCTGAGATGTAGCAGCAGTAGACACAGCAGCTGCCTGAGCCAAGCTAGTACACTGTCAGAATCTGAGCCAGGGTCTCCTGAAGACCCGGAATAACGATAGGCACTTCCGGTGTGTGAGCCTATCCCGCTGGAACACCCGCGGCGAGAACCTGATCCTGAATAGTAGGGGGATCAACTGGTACTGCCCCGGCTGCTGCGCGGGGTGGTCCCCTACCGCTTCCACGGACTCGACCTCTCGCGGGTCCAGCTGGTGTCCAGTCACCCTGATCAGTAACGCGTGTCCTCACCATCTGCGAGAGAATGAAAAAACAGAAGTTTAGATTTCCAGAATCAATAGAATGGCACGACAGAGTTCAAGTAAATGAGATTTTTCCTAAGAGTTCTGTAGCCTCTCGAAGATAAGTACAGACGTCTCCGTACCCATCCGCAAGACTCTACTAAACCTGCTCATGACCGTTGAGTCCTATGTAATCTAGTGCTCTGATACCAACATGTCACGACCCCAAATCCTAACCGGCCGCGATGGCGCCTATCGTTGAACTAGGCTAGCCACTATCACATAATTACACACTTCCTTTAGTAAAATTTCCCCAAATCATTAATAACATTCCTCATATCAAGTATATAATTTTCTAAATCTTTAAACAACATAAATAAGCTAACAATCTATAACCATTCCCCAGAACTGGAGTCAACAAATCACGAGCATCTAAGAGTAATACTAATACTGCTAATGTCATAATACAATGTCTTAGAAAAAAATACTAAGTACGATATGAGAGAAGGGATATGGAGATGCTGTGGACGCTGGACAACTACCTCAAAATCCCGAATGCTGACGTCGTACGGACTCAGATGGCTACTACTCAGAACCAGTACTTGGATCTGCACACAGTGGTGAAGGGAGTAATGATGAGTACGCCAACTCAGTAGTAATGAAAATAAATCAAGTCTGACGATAAGAAACACACAGTAAGAAAACATCAATTCACAATTAGTAAAACACTGAGCTCTAACAGTGAAAACATTTAGGCATTATCTTTAAATCCAGTTTTCCGTAAAATCATTTGAATAAGTATGATTTCAAATATTTCGAAGTAATATTTCCAAAAGCCTCAGTATAAAAGAAGAAATGAATCATAATAAAAAACTCAGCAAAATATCATTATAAACCGCCCCTCGGGCCAAATCATCACTCATAAACAGTCACTCAGAACCTCACCATCACTCGGTAACAGTCACTCAGCACCTCACAGTCACTCATGCCTTCCAATCACTCGTCACTCGGCACTCGCACCAGTAGGTACCTGCGCTCACTGGTGGTGTACAGACTCCGGAGGGGCTCCTACAGCCCAAGCTCTATAAACAGCCAAGTCATGGCAATAATCACTCTGGCACTTGGCCTCTCTCATATCATAAATATCCTCACAATATTGGTTCTCGGACTCACTCAGTCAGACACTCTCAACATGCCAATCGGGCCATAAATAAACGTGGTCCTCGACCTAAAACAATATTTTTATTTCATGAATAATAATATCAACAAGTTTTGAGTGTCAAAATAGTTCAACAAGAAAGACTGAGTGTAAATCATAATTACTACGTGAGGAATATCATAAAATAGCCCCCAAGGGGTTTAAACAGATCGACACGAGGCCCCAAACATGGCTTACATCCCAAATATATCAAAAACATAAAAATACTATTTATCATATGATTTAAAAACAGTTTCGCAACTCAATAGTTGCCTTAGAAGAAACCAATGTCCAATTTCCCAATTCGTGCACGCCACACACTCGTCATCCAGTGTGTACGCCACTCAAAAATAGTGAAAGGATGCTAAGTCCGGGGTTTCATACCCTCAGGACAGGATTTAAAGTCATTACTTACCTTAAACTAGCCCGAAAAGCTACTCCGCAATACTGTTGCCCCTCGAATCGGCTCTCGAATGCTCCGAATCTATCAAAATCAGATTTATCACATCAAAATATGCTAGGGGCATGAAACCCAATTGAAAAATATCAACATTAGGCATAATTCTCGAAATTGGCCAAAACCCGACCCCCGGGACCACATCTCGGAACTCGATAAGATTTATACCAAAATGATCCCCATACTCTCACGAGTCTATACATATAAAAAATTCTGAAATCGGAGTCCAAATGACCCCTCAAATCACCCTTAGAAGGTCTCTTAATCTCAAACCCTAATTCTCCCTTTTTCCATTGATTTTTCCCAGTTTAACACCACCAATTAGGTCTTAATCACATATAATCGAGTTATGGAGTCTAAAAACCTTACCTCAATGAAGAACAATCATTTTCCTCTTCAAAAACTCTCCAAAAGCTCAGAACCCGCAAGAACAATGGTGAAAAGAAGACTAAAAATCGTTAAGTCCAACTTATATAATTTCTGCCCAAGCTTTTCGCACCTGCGGCCCTATTTCTCGCACTTGCGGACCGCACCTGCGCTCAAGACTACCGCACCTAAGATTTTTCATTAAATCTCCCAATCTCGCACCTGTGGCCCAAGTGTCGCACCTGCGGCTTCGCAGATGCGCCCATACAACCGCTTCTGCGGTTTTCCCCCACATGGGCCTCAACCGCACCTGCGAGCCTCCTGGACGCTTCTGCGGCTCGCACCTGCGGTCCAATATCCGCAGGTGCGGAAACAACAGCACCAACAACTTCAGCAACAACAAAAACATTCCAAACTCCCCGTTAACCACTCAAAACCATCCCGAGCCCCTCGGGACCATAACCAAACATACCAACACATCATGAATGATCACCCGGACTTAGTCCCACTCTCGGAACACCCAAAATAATATCAAAACACCAAAATCACATAAAATTCAAGCCTATAAACTTTGAAATTCCTAAACGAAATTACGAACCTGCTCCAACTGTTGGAATTCCCTTCCGACCCCGATAGCCTATTTTCCACTGCCGATCGAAAATCACCAAAAACTAACTTTCGCCGATTCAAGCCTAATTCTACACCGGATATCGAAATTACATTTCGAACACACTCCTAAGTCCCTAATCCCCTAACGAAGCTATCCGAGCCGTAAAATCTGCATTCCGAGATCGTTTACCAATAAGTCAACTCCCAGTTGACTTTTTCAATTATAAGGCTACTTTTAGAGACTAAGTGTCTCAATTCTCACTACAACCATTCTGAACCCGAGCCAACTGACTTCAACACATCATAAACAGTATAACTAATGCATGACAAGGCAAAAACAGTAATAATAATGCAGATTCTACGGAACGACTGGTCGAGTCGCTGCAGACATGGCACTATCAAAACATCCTAAGGTTCGGGTTTAGTTCTATGAAACTTATGTCCCAAATATCCAATTGTGCGCTCGAAATACGCCTGACGAAAGTCTTTGCACGAATTTAAGAACCCGTTTGGCCATAAATTTTGCCAAAACAAATTTGGATTTTAATTGTCAAACACATGTTTGGACATAGATTTTGCTTACATTTTGGAAAAATTCCAAATCCCGAAACCAGCTCAATAGCTGGTTTTGGGCCAAATTATCACTATTAGATTTTTTAAAAATTGCTCAAAACTTTTGTATTTGATAAAAGAGCCCACCATCTATTATTTTGTAACAATGTTGCTTCGTCTTCTCGGTCATCTGATAGTGTATCATGTAGTTCATTATAAAAATGATAATTATACCAAATTTATTTATGTTTCAAGACTATAGTTTGCGATAATATGATGAATGTTATTTATAATGGTATTGTTGCGTATTTGTGATAATTTTTAAAACTTGTGGGTATAATTCATGTTTCATGTTTTTCCAAAATAAATTTGGAAAATATGTTTTGAAAACTGATGTCCAAACACATTTTCATCTTTATACCAAACTTCACCCAAATCAGATATTTCAAAACAAATTTGGGAATCTATTGCCAAACGCTAGCTAATTTTCACTGTCACCGTTCCTCTCCCCTTCTCTGATCTCCTATAAAGGGCAACCCGTTGCACTAAGCTCCCGCTATACGCGGGGTCCGGGGAAGGGCCGAACTACAAAGGTTTATTGTACGCAGCCTTACCCTGCATTTCTGCAAGAGGCTGTTTCCACAGCTTGAACCCGTGACCTCCTAATCACATGGCAGTAACTTTACCAATTACGCCCAAAATTAATAGAAAATAAATTTTCCAGAAAAAAAAAAGTAAGTAAGAAGAAAAAACCTCGACCCTTATCCTGCATTATTTTCCGATGTTTATTAATCCAATATCAAGATTAGAGAAATAGTGTTAAAAGATCTTTCTAAAGATTTTTTCCTGCGATGTATTAAAGTTTAAATCACGGTCATATTTGATTCCTAACTAGAATAGGCCAAATATTAATGATATACTCGTATCTTGTGTTTGATGAAACAATAGGCTATGATAATAGTTTAAGAATACTTTCGTATCATCTTAGGAAAATGAAACAAATCTCATTTTTCACGTAAGGTTAATTATGAAATCTCCAATCTTGTCACCTCCTATTTATAGGGTACAATTAAATTAAGTGCCCTATATAGGTGTCAAACTAGTTTAGCAGCTTCACTTTTCGTCATTATTTCGTGGCAGAATATTTTATTTTATTTAATTTGTAATTAAAATTTTGAGTAAAATGAGTACGTATGTTGGGAGAAGTCTAATTTACGCTTTATAAATACTGATCATTAGAAGTATTGTCTACAAATTTGCAGTATACAAATACATTTTATTGTACCCTGAAAGAACTTGTCTATATTATCCTACAATATACAGCCAATATAATATTCTCTTGAATAAAGTAACTTTCATGCCTCAAAGCATATTTTTTTCTTTTGTTACTTATATTTCTAAGAGCACTTGGACTTATCGTCCTCTCTTTTATATCAAATTTCTTTCATGATATTTTTCGCAGGGTTTCGAGGTTTATATATATTTATAAAGAGTAATTTTTAACCTATATACAATAACAACAAATTCAGTTTGATCCCAACATGTGGGGTCTGGGGAGGGTAGTCTGTACGCAGACCTTACCCCTACCTAATGCAGGTAGAGAAGCTGTTTCCAATAGACCCTCGACACAGAAAGGGTAAGAAGAAGAAGAAGGAGGAGGAAGCAAGGAAGAAAAAAAAAAGAAAGAAAAAAGAAAAGAAAAAAAGAAAAAATGAAAAAAGATAAATAGTATACAATAATAGCAGCACGGAATACAATACCCGAGGCGAACAAAACCACATACCATAATAAAAATCAACGAATATGAAGGGAAATGCATGCTACTAAGCCTATCATTGAGCACTATAAACTACCTACTAACCCTCTACCTTAATCCTCGACCTCCACACCCTCCTATCAAGTGTCATGTTCTCAGTGAGTTGAAGCAGTGCCATGTCCTGCCTAATCACTTCTCCCCAGTACTTCTTAGGCATACCTCGACCTCTTTTCAAACTCTCCATGGCCAACCTCTCACAACTCCTGACAGGGGCATCAATGCTTCTTCTCCTAACAAGTCCGAACCATCTCACCCGCGACTCCCGCATCTTGTCCTCCACGGAGGCTACTCCCACTCTGTTCCGGATAACTTCATTCTTAATTCTATCTCGTCTGGTACACCCACACATCCATCTCAACATCTTCATCTCTACTACTCTCTTCTTCTGCACGTGGGAGTTCTTGACTGGCCAACACTCAGCCCCATACAACATAGCGGGTCGAACTACCCCCATACAAAATGGGGTGTGTTTGGTATGAAGGAACCGGAAAATGTTTTCCAATTTTTCCATGTTTGGTTGGCTTAAATATTTTGGAAAACATTTTTCTCATCAACTCATTTTCCTCCGATTGGAGAAAAATATTTTTCCTATCAAGAGGAGGGAAAACATTTTCCAAAACTCCTTCTCAACATTCTCCACTCTATTCCTTACCCTCACCAACTCACCCCACACCCACCCACCCACCCCACCCTCATCGCCCACTCCCACCCCTACAATTTTTTTTTTTAAATTGTTTTTTATGCACCCCCTACCCCCACCCTGCCACCCCGCCCCCTG
>ML283090.1:45644-72731 GCA_005239495.1 Nicotiana undulata
CCCCACCCCTGCCCCCCTCCCCCTCGGGAAAAAAAATATTTTTTTAATATATTTTCAGTTTTATTTTTTTCATCTTTCAGTTTACAGGTTCACAATTTTACAAGTTCCAAAGTTGTGAGTTCGGAGGTTTATGTGTTTCGAAGTTCACGGGTTTAGAAATTATATAGTTTACGGGTTCGAAATTTCGCGGTTTCGTTTTGTGGTTTAGAAGTTTATGAAATTTGTGGGTTCAGAAAGTTGTTGGTTCGAAAGTTTATGACTTCATGTTTATTGTGTCAAAATTATTTATGAATACTCTTGAGAAAATATTTTCCTTGACTTGCGTTCCAAACACCGAAAAATGAATAAGATTACTATTTGTTTTTCAAAAAAATATTTTACACGGAAAATATTTTCCGTTATACCAAACACACCCTTAGTGTAATTCTTCGATGAAGGGTGTTCAACTGAATACAACCATTCACTCTGTGTGATTACACCACTGCAATTAAGGTTTTCAATGTTAATGGCGATACAAGCGGGTGCGGTTCAATGGAGTTGGTGGTCTAAAACCTAGCTATATTAAGAGGCCCTTATTCAAACTTATTTCATAAGATTTATACACTAATGTGACACACAAAAAACTTGCTTTTTTATCAATGAATCAATCAAATATGATTAAAAAAAATTGGTCACAGTAATTGGATTCTGCTGAACCCGTAAAACCTTTGTTGAATCCCCCATATAAAATACATGCATGAGAAAAATGATGGAAAACGGTTATGGAGAAACGATGACTATTGTTTATTAGGACATTTTCTATGGCCCGCAAAATTATAGGAGATTGAAGTCTATTAACTGGAATTAATTAACAGACATGTATTTTCTCTTCAAATAACAAACATGTAAATCATAGAGAGCAACATAAATTATGGCATAAAATCTTTGACCAGCATAAAAATTGGAATAATAGCCGCATTACCCATCTGGTCGCATGTGTTTCTGACTCAAATATGATAACATCATTAAGATGTCTATTTCTTTAGCTTAAATTAACTTAGTTCTTTATAATTTGCAATCATATGATCAGTTACGTAAAGAAAGAGAAAAATAATTTTTTTAAAGTCTTATTCCTTAAGAAATAAGCATAATATGAAAGTTTAAAGGGGAAGATGGATGAGATAGGGTACAATCTGATTCAGAGGCGAATTAAGTGGATCTCAATTTAGTCGATTCATAATAAGTTTGATACTAGTATACGTTACAATTAATTCTTACATATATAAACTATTCGGATTAAAAGTAATAAATTAAGTTCAATTCGTCTTAAATTCGCTTCTGATCATCAAAGAGCAGCTCGGGACACAAAGTATTTCGTATTCATGCAGGGTCGTCACGGATGTGAACTCAGTTACTATCGAAAATTTACTCGAGATGGATCCGTCCCTGAGGACCCAAGGGTTGTGATGTAGACAACCTACCTAGTGCAAGCCTTATCGTCTTCTTCCACGGCACGAATCCATTACCTGTAGGTCATACAGAGGCAACTCGCTTCTAATCATACCATCAAACAAATATAAGGGTAATCCAATGCATAAAGCATTTTGTATTCACGCAGGATTCGTAAAAGAACTGCACGTTAAGAAAGTGCATTATAAGCAACCCATCCTGACACAAGCATCAATTGTTAATTTTACGGCTCGAATTTGTAACCTATAGGTTACACGGATTTTTTTTTCCCCACAAAAAACAAGAAAATAGATAATTAAGGGATGGTGACCCACTACTTGTAAAACTTTCGTCCCATATGTCTGTTTAGTTTGTTAGAGAATGGGGTCTACTAATTTAAAAGAATACCTTTAATGGGAGGCAAGAAAATTCTCCTCATGATTTGCCAAAAAAATCAGAAAGACTATAAAATAAGTGAAATAGACAAATTTTTAGCATATAATTCAATGTTGCTAAAGTACTAGCTAGTTGTTTCTTTTATATTAACTCATTCTTTGGCCACTTTCTTCTGTCTCCACCCTAAATTTCACTCCTCTTTTTATCTCTCTAAGAAATGTTTGAACATTGAAGAAGAAGTTAGAAGAAATTATAGAGAAAAATATGGAGATTAGGGTTTGTTGATTTTTACAGCAACTAAAGGAGTCGTCCAAAGGGATCGCATTGATCCCATTTTCACTTTCTGTTTCTATTAATTCAAGAAACTGAATTTGGATCATGCTATCCCTTTGGACACCTCCTTTTGGAGCTACACTAGCTAACTTGGATATCTGATGTATATATTTCGTCAGATTCAAAGTTAGAATTTTGAGTTTATATGTTCTGAATACTAGTTTCGCTCTGCATCTCGTGGTAGAAACTATCCTATCTATGATTTTAGGAAAGTTATGCTCTCTTCAAAGAAAGCCTTTCAATGCGAAGCATCACTAGACAACAAGTAAGTCCAAGCTAAGTGATTACGCTTATTAAACATTTTTTTCAAATCATTATATTTCTGGTTAGTTTGTGCGTACTTTAATTATTTAAACCTTTCGCTACTAAATATATCTAAAATCAAATCCCTTTTTTGAATCTTTTTAGGTAGAAAAATATATCATCTCTCTGCTGAATTTTATCTCGTAGTCATAGATATGAAACTTTTTTTGTTGTCACCTTAACAACTTGATGGTTCAAACCATCAAATTATATCTACAACAATTGACTCGTCTTTTTTTTTTCCTTCTCTTCCTATTTTCCAGAAAGGTCGTCTGGTTTAGTGGTTTTTATGCTTTTATTTATCATGCATTCGCAAATTCAAGCCAGAAGTTGAGAGAATATATAGAGTAGATTGTACGGGGTCATTCAACTTTTTGTTCATTACCCTAAAGTCATTTTCTTTTTGTTATGTAATAGTCACGCAACTTTGTATTTATTACCCCAAAAGTCAATTATTTTACTATGCTCTAGTTATCACAATAGTCACTTTGACCTCATTTTCCAAACTTTCACCTGAAAAGTCTATTATGCCATTAACATTATAAATCTCCCCATTTATGTAATACTTGTTATATTATAACCTATACAATATATTTTTACCTAAATATTTTACTTATAATTAAAGTAACTTTATTATTTAGTATTTTATAATATATTCATACATTTAATTTTCGTTGAACGTTAATTTTCAAGATATATAGTTAGCATTATTAAATTTGCCAGTTAAATTATTGTGAATACTTAAGTCAACTTTCTTAACCATGTCTGATGAAATATTTTCAATAAAAATTATAAAATTAACGCTCATAGATTTATCAACCGAGTCATATTCGTTAATCAAATAAACAAAATACCATATTTAGCACACCGACACATCAGATTAACACTTTTAAATAAATAATATTAACAAATAAAGCCTTATAAAACTTAATATTCAACACAAATATTTTAATTTTCTTAAAAAGTTTAACTGACGATAAAAAACTATCATTTGTTATAAAAAATCTATTTTTATTATTTTAAATAAATATTAACCTTTTCTTGTTTTTATATTTTAAAATATGTTCATATTTGAATATGATTAAACAAATTGAGCGCCATGGGGGAATTAAATATACGAATAATATAAGATTATTTTAATTATAAGCAAAATACTTAGGTAAAAGTATATTATATAATATAATATAGAAGGCATTACATAAATGAGAGAATTTATAATGTCAAATGCATAATAGACTTTTCAGGTGAAAGTTTTATAAAATCTTGTCAAAGTGACTATTGTGATAACTAGCGCATAATAAAATAGTTTTTGTGTAATATAAGAAAGAAAAGTGACTTTTAAGCGGTACACAAAGTTGAATAACTTTACGTAACCGGAAGAAGAAAGATGACTTTAGGGTTACTAAGTTGATGACCGCCCACAAAAAGGTAATTCTTGATTATGAGTGAGCTGGAAATTCTATTATGGTGCTGTTGGCTTCGAGTATGATCTTCATTACAATGGAAAAGTGATTAATTAGTTAGGTGTTGCCCCAAGTTGAACTTTTGATGATTAGGTAACATCAACAACGTCAATTTACATGTAGGTGAGAATAGTAGCAAGAAACTTTTACCCATTAGTAAATCCTAAGAAAAGGATCATCAACATCCCATGTGTATATACTTATTCAATGTGTTTGAAAGCATAAAACTAATTCTAATTAAATAGGTTTTAAGTTATATATACTGATAATGTATTGTTTTTGTACCGTCAATATGATTTAACATGTGATAGTAAACCAACTTGATTTTAATGTAACACATATTTGATCCACTCGTTTTCCAAAATGGTAGGGCGAAATGGTGGATTAGTCGTTCTTTGTATCCCCGGTATGAATCAAATAAAAACACTTGAAATTATGCTTATAGCTATTATCATCTTAGCTTTCTTTTTCCTCCCTCCAACCCCCCCCCCCCCCCCCCCCCCCCCCCCAAACCCCCAATCTTACATTTGAAATTTTGAAGAGGGAGAGTGAATGTTTGGGTGGGGTGGGGTGGGGGTCCATAATAAACTCAATTAAAACCAGATTTAAGTGGTAGGACAAGAAGGAAGGTGGAGTGAGGGGTCTAGTGTCAGATACAAGAATTTTGGACGACAATAGATTGTATACATTGTTTTCAAATGAGAAATAAGTAGGACAATTGTCTCCCTCTTGGGCTACACTATAAATTGCCAAAGAAAGACTTAGTAATGATTTTCATATTTAGTAGGACAAAGGTGGCCTTTTCTATGAATCCCAACTTCTATTACCTGTCCCAAAATACATTAACTCCATTAACCCCACTTCTTTTATATGTAGATGTAACCCCACATTGTCCTTTGGAATAAACCTTTTTTCACTCTAAGACTCAAATTTTTTACCAAGAATTTGAGATCATTTAGGATCTAATTGAGATCATTAAAGTTGACTTCCCTGTAACGGACCGTCGCTCTTAATGCTGCAGATTATTCGTTAGTAAATACTACCGGGCGTAGAGCATTTAATACACCTTTATGAACGTTATCCTTTTCGGAGACAAGTGGAGTGGCTGCTTTCGGTCCTCAGTCATCTCGTATTGGATTCCATGTGTCCTACTTTTAGTCAGCCACATGTCATTTTTCAGGATCTCTCTAATTATCTTCGTAGTAGCTATGGTACAAGAGAGATGATATAAAACAAGTAAACAACATAAGGAAAAAAATGATGCTTCAGAGGTGATAACAAAACTTATGGACAAAGTTCCACTTCTCAGGGAATAAATGATCACCGGGTTGAATCAACTCACGAGTAGGTATGACCACGAATCTTCTTGTACCACCCATGATCATGGTCATTTTCGGGGTCAGAGACAGCTTAATTTTTATGGTTGTTAAGTATAAACACACCAGCACAGAAACATTTGGGAGAATAAAGACAAAGATGGTGACAATTTACCGAAGTCAAGTTCGATAAGAAACGAAAGTATGCCACGACCCTCCACATAATTGGGGTTATCTAGGCAAGAAATATTGAGATGACAATAAAGAGCCTCTATCACAAGATTAATTGTGGGTTTAAACCCAAGAGTGAATGATACATGTAGACCATGGATTTGAGGAAGAAAGAGAGAATTCAAACAGAAAGCAAGGGGCAAGTTCGCAAGAGAATAAGTGAAGAGTCAAGGTTGAAGGTTTCGTATTTATTGAGGGATTTTCACGACCCCAATTTCCCTCCACAGGATGTCATGATGGCACCTAGTCTTTAAGACTAGGTAAACCTAACACTTACTGAATTAATGACAAAATTCAACCAACAATTATCAAATATGAAGCAGAAATTTCTATACAAAGTCAACAATCCCAAAACTGGTAGTACAAATCATAAGCTCTATTGAGTTCACTAGGAAATCTCTAAGTACAACTGTTACGGAATAGAAATAAATTGTACAAAAAAAACTGCTAAAGGTGACTTTAAAGCCTACGAATGCGACGACAAGTATACCTTGAAGTCTCCACAGAAATATCTGATCCACTATCTAACAATCAACAGACTCCGAAGTACCTGGATCTGCACAAAAATATGCAAAAGTGTAGTATGAGTACACCACGAGTCGGTACCTAGTAAGTATCAAGACTAACCTCGGTGGAGTAGTGACGAGGTACAAGTCAAGACGTTCACTAGAAAAAATAACATGTGCAGTATAGAAGTATAATACTAATAACGGAAAGCAAAAATTAGTAAATGGAAACAAAAACCAACAAGTTTTATAAACAGTAAAGCAATAAGAACACTGTGAAGTATCGTTAAAACCAAATAAGGAAGCACAAAGGACAATCAATTAATCAAGCCGTTCTAACGCAAGTTTCACAACGAAATCACTTCGTGGTACTTCATCTCATAGTCACGGGTCTCAACCCACCATCATATACACAAGGCACCTCTTGCCCACATCTCTAATCATAACCACACGGACAAATCACGTGCCAAAATATCAATCCACTCAGTATGTTCACAAGCTCACATTCATAATTCGCCTGGCATGTTCACAACCTCACAATCACAATCTACCCGGTATGATCTCAGTGCTCAATATCAACATGGAAACAGATAATACAAGAACACATGGGCATGATCATGTCAAGTTTCATACTCCTGAGCTAGTATAAGTGGCTTGCTATGGTGTATGCTTGTGCGAGTGTACTACTGCAGCCCAAGTCAACAAGTAATATCAAAGACATCGATTAGCTCATCAAAACAACAAATCAAGTCACGCAAGGCGTATGACAAACACAAGGTAAAACACATCATCACACGAAAATCACCAACATGTTGTCTCCAAACCATTACACATCATCCCTGACATTGGCACCCTTATCTCTCCGATAGCCACCCATATCACTCCGCCCTGACATTATCATTAGCCATATTTATCTCTCCTAAAGCCATATGTATCACTTAGTATAATAGCCACCCGTATCGCTCCGCCCGGACAATAACACAATAGCCACATGTATCACTTCGTATAATAGTCAACCTTATCGCTCTGCCTGGACAATAACACAATAGCCACTCGTATCACTATGTAGATTCAACAACAGTGAAATGTCACCCTTATGCCCCCATAACAACAACGGTGAAATGCTACCCTTATACTCTGCATAACAATAACCAAACCACACAACAATTCATATGTGCTATCATCACAGCAACACAACATAACAACTCGTATCACAAGTGTACGTCAACCACAACCTTCCCAAGGATTCAACGATATCAATATTTTCAGAAGAAATAGCCCAGGGCTCAACACTATGTATATAGAATCTGAATAACAACAAAATGAGTGAAAAAAGTAACTCAACAAGGAACAATACCCCCTTTAAACACAACTTCAATTAGAATAGATTAATGACTCTTGATAACTTGCCAATTAATTGTTTAAGGATAACCTTGATAGTGAAAGTACTTCAATGAAATGGCAAACTTCGGACTCTAGTGTATGAATTAGGCTAACAATGAAGGAGATGTCACGAACTAGTACTACGTCTAAATGCATGAGAATAACCCGACAACAAAGGATATATTGTGACGACGATTTCAACTAAGAGAGCTCCACAATAAAAGAAATCACATAATGACACAAAGTGATAATAACTCCAAATAAAACATACAGGAGAAAACTCGACAAGTAAAGAATGTGACATGAAATGACAACTTCAAATAAAGAATGTGATAGTAGACATGACGAATAAAGATATAACATGTGCTAACAATTTCAAATAAGTACATAAAAGATGCCTAAGAGTCTAGACCGGTCAATTTCCACATATAAGCCTGAGTACGTACTCGTCACCTCGCGTACACGGCTTTCACATAACACAATTAGTACAAACAACTCAAATCCTAAAGGGTAGCTCCCCTACACAAAGTTAGACAAGATAGTTACCTAAGAGATGCTAGACCGATATTCTAAAATGACCTTCTCGTGTGAAACAACCTCCGGACGGCTCAAATCTAGCCAAAATAACTTAATATTATAAATAGAAACTATAGGAAATAATTTCGGATAGTAATGTTTTAATATTTAATGAAAACGAAAAAGTAAACCCAAAATATCAACCCCAGACCCGCACATCGGAACCGATAAAATTCTTAATATCCGAAATCCCTTTCCGATACGAGTCCAACCATACCAAATTTATCCAATTTCGACATCAATTCGTCCTTCAAATCATTATTTTACATTTTTTGAAAGTTTTCACAAAATTTCATTTTTTTCGAACTCGAACCACTAATTTAATTTTGATGATAAAAATAAAGATGGAATCATGAAATAAAATCAATTCCGAGTAGAGAACACTTACCCCAAACCAACACGTGAAGAAGCCCTTAAATAATAGCTCAAATCCGAGGTATCTAGCTCAAAAAATGATAAATGGAGCAAAACCCTCGATTTAAGAATTAATATATGTTGCCCAGATATTTTCACATCGCGGTCGCGGAAAAAGAATGTGATCGCAAAGAAACATCAACTACCCAAAAATGCACTATGCGGTCGCGAAAATAGTAATGCAATCGTGAAGAAGAAATAACATTGCCCCAAAAAAGCATTATGCGAACGCGGAACAAGAGATGCGAACGCGGTTCATCACTACCTCATCCTACATGATTGCGAACACATCTATGTGGACGCAAAGAAAAAAGTATTGGCCTCCCCCGCATGGTCACCCATTACGCCATAGCAGAACAATTAATGCGAACGGGATGAAGTAGAACTCACACGTACACAATCGCAAACCATTCAGTGCGAACACAAAGAAGGAAAATGGGGTCACCCACCAAACAACTTATGCGATCACAGCTGGACCTACGCGATCGCGAATAAGGACATCAGGCACCAGCAAACAACAGTCCAATAACATGAAGAAATGGTATGTAGCCCATCCGAAGCACACCTGAGGCACCCGCGATCCCATCGAAACATACCAACAAGTTCCATAACATAACGCAGACCTGCTTGAGGCCTCAAATCACATCAAACAACATCAAAATTATGAATTGCACCTCGGATCGAACTTATGAACTTTCAACTTCTACAACGCGTGCCGAATCATATCCAATCAACCCGGAATGACGTCAAATTTTGCATGCAAGTTTCAAATGACACAACAGAGCTATACCAACTCCCAAAATAAAAATCCGAACCTGATATCAACAAAGTCAACTCCCAGTCAAAACCACTTAACCTTCCAAGCCTTCAACTTTTATATTTTTGCCAAATTGCATCAAATCAACTTACAGACCTCCAAATCAAAAGCTGGACATATGCCTGAGTACAAAATCATTATACGAATCTAGTGGAATCATCAAAACACCATTCCGGAGTCGTCTACAAAAAAGTCTAACTCCGGTTAACTATTACCGCTTAAGCTTCTAAAGAAACAATCATTCTTCCAAATCAATCCCGAATCATCCAAAATCCGAATTTGACCATACACGCAAGTCATAATACATACTACGAAGCTTCTCTAGATCTTATGCCACCGAATGGGACACTAATTCTTAAAATGACCGGTAAGGTCGTTATAGGGCTGAATATTCATCATTAACCATCATCATGGGCCTGTCACTTCGAAGTTACAGAGCCATTAGTGCTTGAGAAACCGTTACTAATGGAAACCAATAAACTCATTGTAAGTGTATCGGGCATTAAATAAAAATGGCGCATGTTGTTTCACTTCTGGAACATGTCACTAAAATTTGGGAACGTGGTATCAGACGCGCTTTTAATTCCCACCAAAGTTCGTACCACTTTAGAGATATACATTAGAAAATATTTAAAAATAAGGGAACTATCTGTATTTTTAAAGAATGTACTCACCACTTGGACGAAGTAAATCTTAACACGTGTTAAGAATTATCAGACTATGTTAGAAGTTGTAGGAATAATGAGTCCAAGACCATCCAAGACGAGAATCCTTATACATGTACCATTCTTATCAAATTTACTTTTCGTGAAATAATCGCGAGTTTAGATAAAAGAGGAATCGGTCCATCCCGAGTAAAGCAGAATTTAAAGGAATCGGTCAATCCTGAGTAAAGCAGAATTTAGTATAACTCATTGAGCATTTACAAATCCTCAACTTTGTGAAACAATATAGTTAATTGGGTAACATGTAGGTGAAATATTAGGGCAACAGTTACTTATAATCTTGCTATTTAAGTCTTCACTTCCCCCACGTTATATCCCATCTGAAATAATCATTCTACAACTCACTTTATCACTGTATTTGTGATGACCCAAAGGATCATTCCATTTTTTAGGACCTTATTCCACGCTTATTAGGCTTAAAGTTTTATAATTATTCTCCTTGATTTGCGTGCACAGTCCGGGCATAATTTCGAAAAGCAATTATATGAAAAACAAAAGAAATAATATTTTTTGAAGTTTACATTGATTTTTAGTTGACTTTGGTCAGCTTTTTGAGAAAATGGACCCAGACCCGTGTTCCGATGGTCCTGGTGGGTCCGTAATAAAATATAAAATCTGGGCATATGTCTGGAATCGAATTCCGAGGTTCATAGCCCGAGAAATGAATTTTTAACTAAAATTGAATTTCAAAAAATCTATGGTTTTAAAGTATGTGATTAATGTTGTATTTTTATGGTATCGGGCCTGTATTTTGGTTACGGAGTCCGGTATAGGTTTGTTATAGTATCTAAAACATGTCTGTACAGTTTGGTGAAAAACGGAGTTTAAATGACGTGAATCGGACCCTCGGTTGAGAAAATAGAAGCTTTAAAGTGTTCTTTAAAATTTCATTGATTTTGATGTTAAATCCGTAGTTTTACGTGTTATTTTAGCAATTTGATCGCACGAGCAAGTTCATATAATATTTTTAGACTTGTGTGCATGTTTGGTTTGGAGCCCCGAGGGCTCGGGTGAGTTTCAGATAGGCTACGGGGTGATTCGGACTTAGAACTTTCTGCTGTTTTTGCTGTTGCTGGTAAACAAGAGTTTTATGTTTCGCGATCGCGAAGCCTCTTTCGCGATCGCGAAGTGTAAATCAGGCTGATGGGAAATTCCTCCTTTGCGAACACGAAGATTTGGGAGTGGTACTCTTCGCGAACGCGATGGTTAAGGGACTTGGGGGAGAGGAGTCACGTTCTTCTACGCGAACGCACCCTCTGGGTCGCGAACGCGATGACTTGGGAGGAGTTTCCGGAGGCGAACATGTAGAAGGGCTCAAAAACAGGAAGGCCTTAGGACGCTGTGTATCGCGATCGCAAAAGGCCTCTCGCGAACGCAATGAAGGCATGTCCAGCGAATTAAAAACAGAACCAGCACGGGGATTCAACCAAAATTTCACATTTCTTCCATAGAACTTGACCTTGGGAGATTTTGAAGTGGGAATTCAACCCCAAATCTTAGGCTCGTGTTCCAAAACTCATTCCTTTCAATTTACATCAACACCATTAGATTTCTAGGCCTAAATCATGTTCTTTAAGGGTAGAAATTAAAGATTTTAGGGGAATTGGGAATTTTACAAATTTGAGGATTTAGACATCGATTTGGGGTCGAATTGCAGAACTAATTACGTATTCGGGCTCGGGGGTGAATGGGTAAACGGATTTTGGTCCGAACCCCGAGTTTGGACAAAGCGGGCCCGGGGTCGGTTTTTAACGTTTTTTTTGAAAATTTAGGAAATCAGTATTATTCATTAAAGTAGTTTTCTTTAGCGGTAATTGATGTTATTAAGTTGATATTGACTAGATACGAGTGGTTCAGAGGTGGAAAATAGAGGAAAAGCAATAATTGAGCGTTGAGTTGGCCGTCAGATCGAGGTAAGTGTTTGGTTTAACTTCAAATTTAGGGATTAGGATCCCGACTTATTTTCTATATGGAAATTCATGTGTGTGGCGTATAGGTGAGGTGACGAGTACCTATGCGCTGCCAAATTATTTATTTATCATGTACCCTTTCCCGTTCCAAATATATATAATATTTTTCCTGACTTCATTACTACGTGCTTATTGGTGATTCCATGTTTAAATTGTTCCTTGTTTGATATTGTTTTATTCGTTGGAAATAATAATTTTTCTGTAGTTTATGGTATTACCTTATTATTCTACGTTGGTTTTGTGTTTCATGGTACACTTTGGTTGGGTTCGCTGTGAAATATTTATTGGTGAAGTATCATAATTGTTTATGTTTTCCGTATGCGTTGGTTTGAGGCATATATGCTGTGACAGGATTTGACCTAGTTTGGGAAATACATGTTCTTGTGGTGTGATTGGTGATTTTATGGTGGGATCAGGTTGCACGCCACAACAATGAGTAATAAGGGTGGATAGGTGGGATCGGTAAGGGTGATATATATTGAGAAGTAATAAAGGCGGACATGTGGGATCGGGTTGCATGCCGCAACAAGAGTAATAAGGGTGAATGTTCATGTTGTCACTGTTTATAAGGTGGGATGGGGATGCACGCCGCATCACTTCATTGTTTTCATATTCTGTCTCTACTGTGATTTAATTTTGTAACACTAGAAATCTCTTAAGGACTGGTTGTAGCTGAGTACTGGAAAGATAGCTGGGTCCTTTATTTAATTACTGCAAGTTACGGTTTCATTTCGTTTAGTATTTTCTTTTTGCTTTTATTGTACACTGTATACAAGTTATATTATAAATTCATCGCCGTAGCCTCGTCACCACCTCGTTGAGGTTAGGTTTGGCACTTACCAATACATGGGGTCGGTTGCAAAGATGCTATACTCTGCACTTCTGTGCATATTTTGGAGCTGACTGTGGCTGATCGAGAGGTCGGTTGCAGAAATTCATCCAGGAGACCCAAGGTAGTCCTGCATGCGTCCGCAGACCCTGGCGTACCCTTCTATGATTTATATTTATGTATATTTTCTCTTCGAGACAGATGTAATTTCTTTCAGACCCATACTTGTAGATATTCATAGAACGGTCGTGAGTTGTGACACCAGGTTCTGGGTAGTAATAGTTTCGGTTTTGTTAGTAGTATAAGTGTAAAAATCAGCCCATTATGCATTTCAATTTTATTCCCTATGATTTATGTTTGTTAAATTTTATATATACATGAATAAGTAAAGGAAAAAGGTAAATAGAACTCTAACGTTGGCTTGCCTAGCGAGTGCGATGTTAGGCGCCATTACGGTCCTAGCGGTGGAAAATTCGGGTCGTGACAAGTTGGTATCAGAGAACTAGATTGCTTAGGTCTCACAATTCACAGACAAGCTTAGTAGAGTCTGGGTGATCGGTACAGAGACGTCCTCCTAGAGGCTATAAAGTTAGGAACAAGTTCATTTTTATTCAACTTTGTCGTGTGATTCTTGTTATCCCAATACTGATCGAACTCTTCTATTCTTATTCTCTCGCAGATGGCGAGAACGCGTACCGTTTCCTCTACGGATCAACAGTCGGATCCTCCAGCAGCAGCAACTCCTACGAGGGGCAGAGGTCGAGGCCGCGCCAGAGGCTGAGGCAGGGGCAGGGTTCAGCCCAGAGCCCGAGCAGCAGCCCCAGCCGTGGAGCCTCTGGTTGAGTTCGATGAGGAGGCTCCATCTCAGACCGTTCTGGAAGGACCAACTCAGATCCCAGAGGGGTTTATGGCTGCCCCAGTACTTCAGGATGCCTTGGTTTGACTAGTGGGCCTTATGGAGAGTGTAGCCCAGACTGGCGCATTCCCCATGGCACCAGCCATTTCTTAGGGTGGAGGAGGAGCCCAGACTCCTGCCACCCATACTCCGTAGCAGATGGCTCCCCAGTTTCAGACCCCAGCAACTCATCCAGTTGGGTTAGTTCAGCTAGTTGCTGTAGCACCGCCCGTTGATGGGGCAGCTATGACCCCCGATGCTTTGTGAAGACTGGATAGGTTTATCAAGCTTTTCCTGATTCATTTCAGCGGTGCCACTTCAGAGGACCCTCAGGAGTATCTTGACAACTACCATTAGGTTCTTCAGAACATAGGTATTTTGGAGACCAATGGGGTCGGCTTTGCTGCTTTTTAGATGATTGGTTCTGCCAAGAAATAGTGGAGGGATTATTTATTGACTAGACCAGCTGGATCGCCTGCCCTCACTTGGGATCAGTTCTCACATCTCTTTTTGGAGAAGTTTCTTCCTATTACTACGAGAAAGGAGCGCCGCCGTCAGTTCGAGCATCTTTAGCAAGGCAGCATGATTGTCACCCAGTATGAGACTCGTTTCGTGGATTTGGCTCGACATGTTATACTTTTGCGTCCCATAGAGAGAGAGAGAGGGGGGTTTAGGAGATTTATTGAGGGTTTTTCTCAGCCTATCAGATTGCAAATGGCCAAGGAGACAGGGAGCGAGATCTCTTTCCAGGATGCGGCCAATGTGGCCATACGAGTTGAGATGGTCCTAGCATAGGGAAGTTAGGGGTCGGATAAGAGACCTCATCATTCCGGTATGTTCAGCGGCGCCTCATCTGGAGGAAGGGGTGTTTTTGGTAGAGGCCATCCTCCTAGGCCATTTCATTCAGCACTTCAGGTATCTCACGGTGCATCTGGGAGTCGTGGCTCTTATGTGCCTCCTTCTACTCAGGCAGCCGATAGTGCACCACCAATTCTTATTAGAGCACCTCCTCTTTAGAGTTATTATCGTGGTCAGCAGGCTTGTCAGGGTCAGTCACAATTTTCAATACCACAGTATCAGGATGGGTGCTTTGAGTGTGGTGACTATGGGCATATTAGGAGGGAATGTCCGAGATTATGGGTGTTCAGCCTCAGTACCAAAGTTGTCGTGCCATGGTTGCGAAACCAGCTGCCGCACCGCCTGCTATGCCAGCCAGAGGTAGGGGTCAGGTAGATAGAGGTAGGGTCCAGATTGTTAGAGGTGGAGGTCCGCCAGTCAGAGGTCGTCCCAGAGATATGGTTCAGGGTGGTGGGGTCCAGCCCTGGGGTTATGCATTTCCAGCCAGACCCGAGACTGAGTCCTCTGATGCTGTTATCACAGGTACTGTTTCAGTTTGCAGTAGAGATGCTTAAGTCTTATTTGATCAGAGGTCCACTTACTCTTACGTGTCATCTTATTTTGCTTCATATTTGGTTGTGCCCCGTGATTTCCTGAGTGCCCGTGTATATGTGTCCACACCCGTGGGGGACGCTATTGAAGTAAATCATGTTTATCGCTCGTGTGTGGTCGTTATTGGGGCTCTTCAGACCAGTGTAGATCTTTTACTTCTTGATATGGTCGATTTCGATGTTATATTGGGCATGGATTGGTTGTCTCCTTATCACGCTATCTTGGATTGTCATGCCACGATAGTGACCTTAGCCTTACCGGGGTTTCCTTGGTTAGAGTGTAGAGGGACTCCCGACCATTCTTCCAGCATGGTTATTTCTTATAAGAAGGCTCGACGTATGGTCAAAAAGGTGTATTTGGCTTATTTGGCTTATGTTCGTGATTCTAGTGCTGAGGTTCCTTCTATGGATATTGTGCTCGTTGTTCGTGAGTTCCCTGAGGTATTTCCTGTAAACCTGCCGGGGATGCCACCCAAAAAGGATATTGACTTTTGCATTGATGTGGCTCCGGGCACCCAGCCCATTTCTATTCTTCCATAGCGGATGACCCCACCAGAGTTGAAAGAGTTGAAGGAACAATTGCAGGACTTGCTTGACAAGGGTTTCATTAGACCCAGTGTCTCGCCCTGGGGTGCAACGGTGTTCTAGGTGAAGAAGAAGGATGGGTCAATGAGGATGTGTATAGATTATAGGCAATTGAACAAAGTCACTATCTACCATCAAAGATGATAGGCAACAAGTATCTGTTACCGAGGATTGATGATTTGTTTGATCAGCTTCAGGGTGACAAGGTGTTTTCAAAGATGGACTTGAGATCTGGCTACCATCATTTGAGGATTAGGGCATCCGATGTCCCTAAGACAGCTTTCCGGACTCGGTATGGGTACTATGAGTTTTTGGTGATGTCCTTTGGGTTGATTAATGAACCAGCGGCAGTTATGGACTTGATGAACCTCGTGTTCAAGCCTTATCTGGATTCATTTGTGATTTTGTTCATTGACGACATTTTGATATACTCCCGCAGTCGGGAGGAGCATGAGCAGCACCTTTGGATAATGCTCCAGACTTTGAGGG
This sequence comes from Nicotiana undulata, assembly GCA_005239495.1. Lineage (NCBI taxonomy): Eukaryota > Viridiplantae > Streptophyta > Magnoliopsida > Solanales > Solanaceae > Nicotiana > Nicotiana undulata. Next base: position 61,752 of record ML283090.1, read on the forward strand.
AGAGTCGGTTGTATGCTAAAATTTTGAAGTGCGAGTTCTGGTTGGATTCAGTTTCTTTCTTGGGTCACGTCCTATCAGCAGAGGGTATTCAGGTTGATCCTAAGAAGATTGAGGCAGTCAAGAATTGGCCTAGACCCACTTCAGCCACGGAGATCAGGAGCTTCTTGAGTTTGGCGGGTTATTACCGTCGGTTTGTGGAGGGGTTTTCATCTATAGCTGCCCCGATGACTAAGTTGACTCAGAAGGGTTCCCCGTTCAGATGGTCGGATAAGTGTGAGGCGAGCTTTCATAAGTTAAAGACAGCTTTGACTACAACACCAGTGTTGGTATTACTATCAAATTCAGGATCTTACACGGTATATTGTGATGTCTCCCATGTTGGTCTCGGAGCAGTATTGATACAGGAGGGCATGGTTATTGCTTATGCGTCTTGGCAGTTGAAGGTTCATGAGAAGAATTACCTTGTTCATGACTTAGAGTTGGCAGCTAGTGTTCACGCGTTGAAGATTTGGAGGCACTATCTTTATGGAGTGCCGTGTGAGGTTTTTAGGGATCATCACAGCCTTCAGTATTTGTTCAAGCAGAAGGATCTTAATTTGAGGCAGAGGAGATGGTTAGAGCCATTGAAAGACTATGATATCACGATATTGTATCATCCAGGAAAGGCCAATGCATTGAGTAGGAAGGCAGTGAGTATGGGCAGCCTTGCTTTCATTCCGGTCGGTGAGAGACCGCTAGCTTCAGATATTCAGACTTTGACCAATCAGTTTGTGAGGTGGGATATTTCAAAGCCCCATCGTGTTTGGGCTTGTACAGTCGCTCGGTCTTTTTTGTTTGAGCGTATTAGAGATCAACAGTATGATGACCCTCAATTGATGGTCCTTAGGAACACAGTTCGGCACAGTGGTGCCAAGCAGATTACAGTTGGAGATGATGGTGTCTTGAGGATGCAGGGTCAAGTATGTGTGCCTAATGTTGATGGGCTTCGTGAGTTGATCCTTGAGTAGGCTCACAGTTCTCGGTATTCTATTCACCCAGGCACTGCCAAGATGTACAGGACGTACGACAGCGTTATTGGTGGAGGAGGATGAAAAAGAATATAATTGCTTATGTAGCTCAGTGCCTAAATTTTCAGCATGTGAAGTATGAGCACCAGAGACCCGGTGGTTTGCTTCAGCATATGGAGATTCCTGAGTGAAAGTGGGAGCGTATCACTATGGACTTTGTTGTTAGACTCCCACGGACTCAAAGGAAGTTCAATGCTGTGTGGGTTACTATGGATAGGCTGACTAAGTCATCACACTTCATTCCTGTGGAAGTTTCCTATTCCTCGGAGCGGTTAGCAGAGATTTATATTCGGGAGATCGTCCGTCTTCACGGTGTGCCCGTGTCTATCATTTCTGATCGAGGTTCGCAATTTACCTCGCATTTCTTGAGGGAAATACAATGTGAGTTGGGTATGCGGGTCAAGTTGAGCACAACATTTCATCCTTATACAGACGGACAGTCTGAGCGTACCATTCATATCTTGGAGGATATGTTTCGCGCCTGTGTTATTGACTTTGGAGGTTCTTGGGACTAGTTCTTGTTGTTAGCGGAGTTTGCCTACAATAATAGCTACCGGTCGAGCATTCAGATGGCTCCTTATGAGGAATTATATGGTAGACGGTGTAGATCGCTAGTCGGGTGGTTTGAGCCGGGGGAGGCTCGGTTATTGGGTACATATTTAGTATAGGAGGCCTTGGACAAGGTCAAGATTATTCAGGATCGCCTTCGTTCAGCTCAGTCCAGGAAAAAGAGTTATGCCGACCGTAGAGTTCGTGATGTGACATTCATGGTCGAGGAGAGAGTATTGCTTTGGGTATCTCCCATGAAGGGTGTCATGAGATTTGGGAAGAAGGGCAAGTTGATCCCTCGGTATATCGGGCCGTTTGAGATTCTCGAGAGAGTGGGGGAGGTGGCTTATAGACTTGTGTTGCCTCCAAGGTTATCCTCAGTTCATCTAGTATTTTATATGTCCATGCTTTGGAAGTATCATGGTGACCCGTCCCACGTATTAGACTTTAGCTCTGTCCAGTTGGACAAGGATTTGACTTATGAGGAGGAGCCGGTAGCCATTCTAGAACGACGGGTTTGACAGCAGAGGTCGAAGAGTTATCCTTCAGTTCGAGTGTAGTGGATAGGTCAGCCAGTTGAGGTAGCTACTTGGGAGTCCGAGCCAGACATGCAGAGTAGATATCCTCACTTGTTCGCCAGTTCAGGTACTTTTCTATGTCCGTTCAAGGATGAACGTTTTTTTAGAGATGGAGATTGTGATGACCCAAAGGGTCATTTCATATTTTAGGACTTTATTCCACGCTTATTAGCCTTAAATTTTTTATAATTATCCTCCTCGATTAATGTGTGCGTACCGGGCGTAATTCCAAAAAGCAATTATATGAAAAATAGAAGAAATAATAATTTTTGAAGTTTAAATTGATTTTAAGTTGACTTTGGCCAACCTTTTGAGAAAATAGACCCGGAACCGGACCCGTATTCCGGTGATCCCGATGGGTCCGTAACAAAATATGGGATCTAGGCATATGCCCGAAATCAAATTATGAGGTTCATAGCCCGAGGAATGAATTTTTAACTAAAATAGAATTTCAGAAAATTTATGGTTTTAAAATATGTGATTAATGTTGGATTTTTATGGTATCAGACCCGTATTTTGATTCCGGTGCCCGGTACATGTTCGTTGTATCTAAACCATGTTTGTAAAATTTGGTGAAAAACGGAGTTTAAATGACGTGAATTGGACCCTTGGTTGAGAAAATAGAAGCTTTAAAGTGTTCTTGAGAATTTCATTGATTTTGATGTTAAATCCGTAGTTTTAGGTGTTATTTTAGCAATTTAATCACACGAACAAGTCTGTATGATTTTTTTAGACTTGTGTGCATGTTTGGTTTGGATCCTCGAGGGCTCGGGTGAGTTTCAGATAGGCTACATAGTGATTCAGACTTAGACATTTCTGTTGTTTTTGTTGTTGCTGGTGCACAAGAGTTTTGTGCTTCGCAATCGCGAAGTGTAAATCAGGCTGAGGGGAAATTCCTTCTACGTGAACGCAAAGCTTTGGGGGCGGTACCCTTCGCGAACGGGATCAGTCTCACGCGAACGCGCTGGTCAAGGGACCTGGGGGAGGGGAGTCACGTTCTTCTACGCGAACGCGGCCACTGGGTCGCGAACGCGATGTCTTGGAGGGAGTTTCCTTACGCGAACGCGTAGGAGGGCTCGCAAACGCGAAGGCCTTAGGCCGGTGTATATCGCGATCGCGACAGGCCTCTCGCGAACGCGATGAAGGCCTGGCCAGCGACTTAAAAACAGAACCAGCACAGGTATTCGACCAAAATTTTACATTTCTTCCATAGAACTCGACCTTGGGCGATTTTGAAGTGGGAATTCAATACCAAATCATAGGTTCGTGTTCCTAAACTCATTCATTTCAATTTTCATCAACACCCACTAGATTTCTAGGCCTAAATCTTGTTCTTTAAGGGTAGAAATAAGGAATTTTAGGGGAATTGGGAATTTTACAAATTTGAGGATTTAGACCTCGATTTGGGGTCGGATTCCGGAACTAATTACGTATTCGGGCTCGAGGTGAATGGGTAAACGTATTTAGGTCCGAATATCGAGTTTGGACCAAGCAGGCCCGTGATCGATTTTTAACGTTTTTGGGAAAATTTGGGAAATCAGTAATTTTATTTATTAAAGTTGTTTTCTTTAGCGGTAATTGATGTTATTAAGTTGCTATTGACTAGATACGAGTGGTTCGGAGGTGGAAAATAGAGGAAAAGCTATAATTGGGCGTTGAGTTGGCCGTCGGATCGAGGTAAGTGTTTGGTAGACTTCAACTTGAGGGAATAGAATCCCGACTTATTTTCTATATGGAAATTCATGTATGTGGCGTATAGGTGAGGTGACGAGTACCTATGCGCCGCTAAATTATTTGTTTAGCATGTTCCCTTTCCCGTTCCAAATATATATATTATTTTTCCTGTCTTCATTATTACGTGCTTATTGGTGTTTCCATGTTTATATTGTTCCTTGTTACATATTGTTTTATTTTTTGAAAATAATAATTGTTCCGTAGTTTATGGTATTTCCTTATTAGTCTACGTTGGTTTATTTGCGTTTCATGGTAGACTTTGGTTGGGTTCGCTATGAAATATTTATTGGTGAAGTATCATAATTATTTATGTTTTCCGTATGTGTTGGTTTGAGGCATATATGTTGTGAAAGGATTTGAGCTAGTTTGGGAAATACCTGTTCTTGTGGTGTGATTGGTGATTTTATGGTGGCATCGGGTTGCAAGCTGCAACAAGGAGTAATAAGGGTGGATAGGTGGGATCGGTAAGTGTGATATATATTGAGGAGTAATAAGGGTGGACAGGTGGGATCGGGTCGCTCGCCGCAACATGAGTAATAAGGGTGAATGTTCATATTGTCATTGTTTATAAGGTGGGATCGGGATGCACGCCACATCACTTCATTGTTTTCATATTCTGTCTCTACTGTGATTTAATTCTGTAACACTAGAAATCTCTTAAGGATTGGTTATAGCTGAGTACAGAAAAGATAGCTGGATCCTTTATTTAATTAGTGCAAGTTACTGTTTTATTTCGTTTAGTATTTCCTTTTTTCTTTATTGTACATTGTATACAAGTTATATTATAAATGCTCCGCCGTAGCCACCTCATCGAGGTTAGGCTCGACACTTACCAGTACATGGGGTCGGTTGTACTGATGCTACACTCTACACTTCTGTGCAGATTTTAGAGCTGAATGTGGCTGATCGAGAGGTCGGTTGCAGATATTCATCAAGGAGACCCAAGGTAGTCCTGCAGGCGTCTGCAGGCCCTGGCGTCCCCTCCTATGCTTTATATTTCTGTTTATTTTCTCTTCGAGACAGATGCATTTTCTTTCAGACCCATACTTGTAGATATTCATAGAAGATTCGTGAGTTGTGACACCAGTTTCTGGGTAGTAACAATTTCGGTTTTGTTAGTAGTATAAGTGTAAAAATCAGCCCATTATGCATTTTAGTTTTATTCTCGATGATTTAGTTTTGTTAAATTTTATATATAAAGGAATAAGGAGTTATATATATTTTAGTAAATTTTATATTCACTTACAGACATACACTCACACAACTTGAGTTCTTTCTATCACTCTGATTTTCTGCATTGTTTAGTCGGCTGAAAGCCAAGGCTAGAATCTTGGATTCAAATTGCCTTCACGTTCCTGTTTACTTTCTTTCTAACTGGTATGCCTTAATCCTTGTTATCTCGTTTTGTTGTATATGACTATGTGGTTAGTATATTTAAAATTTCAATATGCTTATGTTTGATATATGGTTAATGTTCTGTCTCTTTCTCAGTTGCTTGTCTTGGTTCCTATTATCTTATTTTGTTTATTTTAACTTCAGCATACTTCTGTTTGATCCATGATACTTGTTTACTTCCTTCTGAAACTAACATGTTTTAGTTCCTACAACCCCATCCTGCTCTAGGTGTTTATTTGGTTAGTTATTTTAACTTTAGCATGTTTTCTGTTTAATACATGTCTATATGATTCCACCTAATAATAATTAATAAACCAAGTCAACTTAGTCATGTGAAACCTTGTTTGATTCAGTTGTATGCACCCAATTCAGAACATGTTTAGGTACTGCAAAAATGTGTGATTAGTTCTGTATGTAATTCAAGTGCCCTGCTCTTTTGTGATTGCTTTAATTGTTGATACAGTATTTACGCCAATATGTTTGGAGTCTTCTTGTCTAGGTGGAGTTCTGTTTCTATTTACTCCTGGAAAATCAAACTGTTTTTTTCTAAAACTATCCCCTACCCTTATATGCTATTTTCAAACTTCTACTCTTATTTATCTAGGGTCCTACCACCCTTAGTGTGAGCACTGCCTAGGGTCCATGAGACTCCCCCGAACTCTAACACATTGGGGCTGGTCTTCCGAACTTTTACAAATTATTTCTTTGAGAAAGGTTCTGGTATGAGCATTGCTCGGGGTCCCTGAGGCCCTTGGGAACTTTGACACACCAGAAGCCCATTTTGTGTATCATGGATGGACCACCCGTACTTCAGACACTTGTGCTTGAAGGCCTGGTTTCCAGGTTGATATTGGGTCTGCTAAGGCTCCCTATAGTGTAATGGATAGTATTGTGTAATTCATTCATATTGGGTTGTAATAATGTAATAATCCTTGTAATAAACAGATATGGAGTTATTAGTAAAAGTTGAGGAGGGGGATTTCTATATATCTTTGTTCAAAATCGGGTAGAAATCCTGCCTATAGGTCCATTGTGGTGATTCCTTATGTGCATACTACTAGTGAACCTGTCTATAGGATTTCCTTTTTGACTGTTTATGATTCTGAATTCTCATACTTTTGGCACACTAGAAATCCTACCTATAGGTTCTGTCAATTCTGCATCGAGAATCCATGTTCTATGCATATTCTCAATCATAATGTGCATTAGAGATCATGTATATAGGATCTTCTTTGTTCAAATTATTGAACTTGTCTGGAAATTCGTTAATGTCTCTGCCCACATAGATTCTATGTCTATAGGAGATATATAAAAATCAGTTTTCTTCAACTTAGATATCATTGTTTAACCAAGGAATTAGGTCCTTTTACTAAAGCTATTTTTAGGATGAACACGGGTTTTTGATAATCAAGGAAATAATGATAAGTAAGAATGAGCAAGTAAATAGACAATAATATGATGCACAGAAAAGTAAAGTTTATTGTATTCGTAGTTCGGATGTCCCTTACAAGTTAACTTATATGCCCTTATATAGGGAATTCTTCAGTATAACGTCTACCTCTTGCAATGATAGCACATTAATGACTAATTATTACATTAATGTAATGTTACAAAGAATAACCGTAATTGTTGCGTGAAGGTTGTGTAACGTGTGGATCATTAATTGAAGATCTTTGAATCTGCCCGTAGCTCTGTCCGGATTCATTCTGACCGTGTCTCTTCCTTGTCTCAATCAAGTTGAGTTTCCCGTAGCTTATTACCTCGTAGGTATATAGTGTCGTGCCTCTTTGCCTCGCACCTCCTTATAGAATCATGTCCGGCTGTCATGTTTTCCTTGGTCCACGTAACTGGATGAATCATCAAGAATTATCATACGTGTGAAGCTCTTTTCTACCAATACAGATAGTCCCCCCACTTACCATTTATTTATCGATTAATATTTGGTAAGTGGATGCGCATTTATCGCGGGAATATTTTGTCGCTGCTTTACTTAGAAACATTGTATCCTTCTCTGAACATAGGCGTAGCTTGTCACTTCCATTTAATTCTTAATCCATGTGTCACCTACAGGTTGGTTCTGCAATTACTCGACGCCTTTTAGGGCCTTTTTGCGGCTGCATTAGTCACGATGTGACATCTTCAATTATGACTTTCACATCATTGTTTTTTCCCATTTTTGACGGTTGTCTTCGAGTATAAATACCATTTCTCCTTTCTTTACTTTCACGAAAAACTTTCATTCTTTGTTTGTGAAGAACTTTTTCCTCATCTTTGTAAATATGTCTTCTTCGAACCAACCTAAGGGAGTGATAAACGTTGATGATTTGGCCCTTTATTCTGCTCCGACGCGGAGCTGGAGAGGTGGTAGATTGAGGAGTTTAAGTTCTACTCCTTCAAGAGGTTCTTCCTCTTCCCAGATTACTTCCCCTCCTTCTGCTAGGTCTCTAATTTCTCCGAGAGCTAGGGCTTCCAGATCTTCGTCTAGAGGTAGAGAACATCACGAATCTTTACGCGAACCTCGAGTGGATGAAATCATTCCTACTGAGTTTACCTTTTCTAGGGATAATCAGGTCCTTACAGATCACTCTTCATCCCTTGATAATGTTGATAGGTACCCTACCCTGCTCACCGAAGGTTTAATTCCTCTTGTTCGCAGGGACTGTTTTTGGGAGTCTGATTTTCCTGTCATCGTTCCGAATGGAAACCAAAGAATAACGTCTTACAAGACGGGATATTATTTTTCTTATACCTACCCTTTTACCTTAGGGTTTAGACCTCCCATTGATCTAGTTATTATTGAGTTTTGTCATTTTTTCGATATTTGCTTGGGACAAGTCGGTCCTATTGTATGGCGAGTTGTTGCATGTCTCAGATGTTTATCTACTTTAGCTTCGGTCCCTTTCACCTTTAATCATCTTATTCACCCATATTCCCCGAGATTCTTTCATCAAGGTATTTTTACTCTGGCTGCCAGAAGTAAAAGAGTGTTGGTGACCCCTGACGATGATAAGGATAGGGGTTGGTACCTTCGGTACGTTGCTATGCCTACTGCTGGTTTAGTAGGTGAAGAAAATCTTCCCTTCCCCGAGAAGTGGAATCGTGCACGTGAGTGTACATTTTAGCTCACATTCCTTGTTTTTTGCTTTAAATGTTTTATTAACACTGTAGCTGTTTCTTCTTTTTTTTTAGCAATCATGGGTATTGTCGAGAATGTCTTGGGTAGAAAAACTTCTGTCGATTGCTCCGTTGGAAGAAAGTTCTTGGAAGTACTTCTCCGTGAAGTACGGTTGGAAAGTGAAAACTCACGGTAAGTGAAGCTTTTGTTTTCGCTTCTTTCCTTGCTCGAGGCTGTTTGTTGTTTTACCCTTTTTCTTTTGACAGGGTTTCCTACTCGTGGGGCGTCTGCTGCATCCATTCCCAAATTGTCCCTGGATCAGGCCCAGGAAATTATTTCAAGTTCTTCTTCTTTGAAGAGAAAGGTTGGTGGGTCTTGGACCTCAGAAGAAGAAGAGGAAGAGGAGGGCACTTTGGTCCATAGGTCGCGCAGAAGGAAGGTGATCTTGGACGAAGAGTCTGCACCTCTGGATGTGCCTTCCGTGCCTGAAATTGGACTTTCTACCTCCGAGGATGCTACCCCCTCTCCCGTGCGTGATTCTGTTGATCATTTGTTCCGTGAAGGCTTTGGTCCCGTAGGTGATGAAGTTCCCTTGGCCGTTATTCCTCCTTCTTTTAGTGAACTCCCTTTTAACGCTCCAGTTATTTCTTCTGCTTCCGTTACTATTCTTGCTCCTAACATTGCTCTTGCTCCCGTGGCTTTTTCGGCTCCTTCTATGTCTGTGGCTCCTACATCTCTGCCTGCTTCCGTGCTTTCTGTTAGAGAAGTAGGGTCTTCCAGCAAGGAGATGAGGCAGGTGCTAATAGAGGTTCCAGCTGATGGGAGTCTCTTTAAAAAGTCTAGCCAGCCTGATGTGTGGCTGAAACCCTTGATAGGCCCGACAGAGAGAGCCAAGCTAGATAGGCATAGGTCCCTTACATGGGCTAATGAGGTCGTGCATACTTCATTAAAGGTAGAGTGCATTTTCTTGCATTTCATTCTTATACATGTATTTACCGTATCTAATTGGTTATCTTTTTGTAGATCAATCTTATAGGCACGGAGCTCATGAAGAGGATTTCTAACACGGAGCAAGAGATGAAAGAGTGGCACGCTGAAGAAGATAACTGGAAGGGGCAATATGAAAGCTTAAGGCTCGACATGGAGGCCTTAGAAGAAGGAAAATGTACCTTGGAGCAGCAGATGAGAGTCATGGCGGCGGAGTTGGCAGTGGAGAAGGCTTCTTCCAATCAAGCGGGCAAAGATAAAAGCATCCTTGAGTCCTCATTTGCTGAGCAGTTGTCTCGTGCCTCAGAATAAGTTAGGAGTTTGAAGGCCTTATTGGACCAAAAGGAAGAGTATTCAGGCGATCTGATGCAGTCACTCACCCAGACTCAAGAAGATCTCCGCAATTCCTTAGATAAAATTCGACTCCTGGAGAGATCTATCGCACCTTTAATGGCCGCCAAAGATGCTATTGAGTTTCTGTTTCACTCTTTTAAGTCTTTTGCATGCTTTATTTTCAGGTTTTAGTTTTACCTCTAAGTTTTGCATTAAAATGCTTTAGATTATCCGCACCTTTTCGTAATATGTACGATTTTGAAAGAGGGCCCTTTTCTTTTTGATCGACACTTAATGAAGAAGACGTCTCAACTTCATAATGGTGTATTAATGCAATAGAAAGATAGGAATTTTTCACATGTTTAAGAATGTTTTTCAAGAAATTTTTCTGTTTGAACTTTCACAACATTTTACATGTGTTTGATTATCGTCTAAAATTGTCACGACCCGAAATCCCGCCTTTCAAGTCGTGACTGCGTCTAACGTTGAACCCGCTAGACAAGTCAATGTACACAACATTTTGACCTCGATAAAACAACGTAACGGTATTAAAGCCATTAACCTTCAAACCTTTATTGGAATATCTCGAATTCATTTACTTTCAACCTTTACTGAAACATCCCAAATTACCTCAAAACTTTTATAGCAGAAAAATAATATACTTCAAAAACGCATAATGAAAGGATAAAGACAATAACATCGCCACATCCCAAACCTGGGGTGTCACAACCTCACGAACTATCTAAACTGAGTGCTAAATACAGAGTCTGAAAGGAAATATATCATTGTCTTGGAACTAGGAGAAAACGTAAGACAATGAGGAATCAAAAAGCAGGAGAGACACCAAGGCCCACGAACGCCATCGGGTATACCTTGAAGCTCTGGGTGGACTGAAGGTGACTCCCTCAATGCGGTCCACTGGGTCCGGATGCGGGATCTGCACAACATTAAGAAGTGCAGTGTAGCATCAGTACAACCGACCCCATGTACTGAGTAAGTGCCGAGCCTAACCTCGGCCGAAGTAGTGACGAGGCTAGACTTGACAATAACGATAACCTGTCCTATTCTACAGCAGGTAACAGGGATAATACAAGGCAAGAGATAAGCAGACAAGTAAGGGATACGGGAGCAGTTAAGGGAAACAAGTAAAATAAAGCAGTCAAATTGACAAATAGAAGTAAACAAGGGAGGCAATCTAACACAATGGCCAACGAAACAAGTA